>JAWQFJ010002163.1:0-10608 GCA_034096865.1 Theodoxus fluviatilis | reverse complement strand
AGTTGACTCTCCAAGATTCAAAGATTTACATTCATAAAGATAAAAAATCTCATGCATTCTTAATTGAAATGAAATAAAGTGGGGGTGGGAGTGGGGGTGGGTGGGTGGGAGTGAATTGGGGAGTGGGTGGGTGGGGGGAATTAGGAGTGAAAGTGGGTGGGAGGGGTGAGATTAGGAGTGAAAGTGGGTGGGTGGGGTGGGATTAAGAGAGAAAGTGGGTGGGAGGGGTGGGATTAGGAGTGAGAGTGGGTGGGTGGGGTGGGATTAGGAGTGAGAGTGGGTGGGAGGGGTGGGATTAGGAGTGAAAGTGGGTGGGAGGGGTGGGATTAAGAGTGAGAGTGGATGGGAGGGGTGGGATTAGGAGTGAGAGTGGGTGGGAGGGGTGGGATTAGGAGTGAGAGTGGGTGGGAGGGGTGGGAATAGGAGTGAAAGTGGGTGGGAGGGGTGGGATTAGGAGTGAGAGTGGGTGGGAGGGGTGGGATTAGGAGTGAGAGTGGGTGGGAGGGGTGGGATTAGGAGTGAGAGTGGGTGGGATTTTGAGCGAGAGTGGGTGGGAGGGGTGGGATTAGGAGTGAAAGTGGGTGGGAGGGGTGGGAATAGGAGTGAGAGTGTGTGGAAGGGGTGGGATTAGGAGTGAGAGTGGGTGAGAGGGGTGGGATAGGAGTGAGAGTGGGTGGGAGGGGTGGGATTAGGAGTGAGAGTGGGTGGGATTAAGAGTGAGAGTGGGTGGGAGGGGAGGGATTAGGAGTGAGAGTGGGTGGGTGGGGTGGGATTAAGAGTGAGAGTGGGTGGGAGGGGTGGGATTAGGAGTGAGAGTGGGTGGGAGGGGTGGGATTAGGAGTGAGAGTGGGTGGGAGGGGTGGGATTAGGAGTGAGAGTGGGTGGGTGGGATGGGATTAGGAGTGAGAGTGGGTGAGAGGGGTGGGATTAGGAGTGAGAGTGGGTGGGTGGGATTAGGAGTGAGAGTGGGTGGGAGGGGTGGGATTAGGAGTGAGAGTGGGTGGGAGGGGTGGGATTAGGAGTGAGAGTGGGTGAGAGGGGTGGGATTAGGAGTGAGAGTGGGTGGGAGGGGTGGGATTAGGAGTGAGAGTGGGTGGGAGGGGTGGGATTAGGAGTGAGAGTGGGTGGGAGGGGTGGGATTAGAGTGAGAGTGGGTGGGATTAGGAGTGAGAGTGGGTGGGAGGGGTGGGATTAGAGTGAGAGTGGGTGGGATTAGGAGTGAGAGTGGGTGGGAGGGGTGGGTGGGATTAGGAGTGAGAGTGGGTGGGAGGGGTGGGATTAGGAGTGAGAGTGGGTGGGAGGGGTGGGATTAGGAGTGAGAGTGGGTGGGAGGGGTGGGATTAGGAGTGAGAGTGGGTGGGAGGGGTGGGATTAGGAGTGAGAGTGGGTGGGATTAAGAGTGAGAGTGGGTGGGAGGGGTGGGATTAGGAGTGAGAGTGGGTGGGTGGGGTGGGATTAGGAGTGAGAGTGGGTGGGAGGGGTGGGATTAGGAGTGAGAGTGGGTGGGAGGGGTGGGATTAGGAGTGAGAGTGGGTGAGAGGGGTGGGATTAGGAGTGAGAGTGGGTGAGAGGGGTGGGATTAGGAGTGAGAGTGGGTGGGAGGGGTGGGATTAGGAGTGAGAGTGGGTGGGAGGGGTGGGATTAGGAGTGAGAGTGGGTGGAAGGGGTGGGATTAGGAGTGAGAGTGGGTGGGAGGGGTGGGATTAGGAGTGAGAGTGGGTGGGAGGGGTGGGATTAGGAGTGAGAGTGGGTGGGAGGGGTGGGATTAGGAGTGAGAGTGGGTGGGAGGGGTGGGATAGGAGTGAGAGTGGGTGGGAGGGGTGGGATTAGGAGTGAGAGTGGGTGAGAGGGGTGGGATTAGGAGTGAGAGTGGGTGGGAGGGGTGGGATTAGGAGTGAGAGTGGGTGGGAGGGGTGGGAATAGGAGTGAGAGTGGGTGGGAGGGGTGGGATTAGGAGTGAGAGTGGGTGGAAGGGGTGGGATTAGGAGTGAGAGTGGGTGGGAGGGGTGGGAATAGGAGTGAAAGTGGGTGGGAGGGGTGGGATTAGGAGTGAGAGTGGGTGGGAGGGGTGGGATTAGGAGTGAGAGTGGGTGGGAGGGGTGGGATTAAGAGCGAGAGTGGGTGGGAGGGGTGGGATTAGGAGTGAGAGTGGGTGGGATTAAGAGTGAGAGTGGGTGGGAGGGGAGGGATTAGGAGTGAGAGTGGGTGGGTGGGGTGGGATTAAGAGTGAGAGTGGGTGGGAGGGGTGGGATTAGGAGTTAGAGTTTGTGGGTGGGGTGGGGGTAGGAGTGGGTGGGTGGGTGGCAGGCAGACAAAGGAATCTTGATGTAATTATAAATCTAAAGCATAGACTACATCATGGAGAATCCTGTTAAATGCCTTTACCTTCTCTGTGATGTACACTTGTTTGCCCTCACTGTTCTGCAATGCATAATTCTCTGGTTCAGGAAGATTCCAACTGCAACCAAACAAAACCATTGCTTATTAGACCAACACAATGGTGCATTTAACAGCCACTGAAGTCACATCTGTAATGTAGATGGGCTGAAAAATATTTACATCAATTACAAAAGGTACATCTTTCTGGAGGATGGAATTAAATGATTTTTACATACAATGATGCACACTTAAAAAAATAGGACGATCTTCTTATCTAAGTTATTCTTTCAAATTTTACCATAATGTCACATGTAGCAAGTACACATAGGAGACTTACTTGGTGCAAAAGACCTTCAGATTCATAAACTTCTACTTGGATTTCCACTTTAGACTCTAGAGACATGGCAGACACTATGGACAGGACAGGACTGGCATCCAGTGTGGTAAATCCACGGTCTTCCATGACTGACAGATGTCTACCACCACTACTAGTGGAAAGACAAGCACTGATGTACCTCTACACACACACACACACACACACACACACACACACACACACACACACACACACACACACACACACACACACTCAAACACACTCACATACACACACACACACACACAAACACACACAACTACAATACAAAGCACTCGTAGCGACTACAAATATATGCAAGAGGAAACAGATACAACTGTGAAAAGATTAACCCACTTACTTGGCACATATATCCTGGATGGTGGCAGTTAAAGGCCGTTCCTGAATAAAAGAGATAAAATCTTTCAAGGTTTTGTTGTATTTTGGTGTGTGTGTGTGTGTGGGGGGGGGGGGGGGGGGGGGGGGGGGGGGGGGAGGGGGTGTTTGTTTCTTCAGGTGAAAAGAACAACACACCTTTGTTTGCCATTTGTAGTGCTCTGCTGAATGCAAAGAAAAGAAAGCTGATACTGAGAACTTGAGTAACACAATGATTTAGCTCAAGAGCTGAAGCTGCAGAAGGAAATGCAGTCAGACCAGAAAACAAATCATTGTTACTCAGATCATATGCATATGCATATATGCATGAACCAGCGCCACATAATGAAGCAGCTTGACCACAGACCAGTCATGTCACAGGAACAGCAATAAAAGAAACAAATATATTTCTAATTAGTTCACCAGATATGTGTTGTGACTGAAAATGATTGTCATGCATGCTCTTTCAGGACTTTTTTTTTCATTCAGGGCTTCTGGGTGCAAAGTAGAGATATTGAATAGATAATTTACATGTGTTTTAGTTACTGATTTTGACAATGATAAAGCAACACCAAAAATAGGAAGTAAATGTGGTGGTGGTGGTGATGGTAGTTGTGGTGGTGGTGGTGGTGGCAGCGGTGGCAGTCATACTGCTGTTGCTGCTGCTGATAATCATGTGTTTTTGCAAATGCCATTTGGTATAGTTTCTGCTGTAACTAACAAACAATGAAGGCATAGGTTATTTGGAATTTACTGCAATTAACCCAATATGACCAGATGCTATGCACGCGTTACATCTCCCTTTCAGACCAGATGCTGTGCAGACGTCACAATTGACAGTGGTGTACTTCTTGTTTCTAGGAAGTGTAGAAGTGAAGACATAAATATTTTAATGAGTGTTGTCGACTTTTTGTTTTTTCCTTAAAAACCTCAGGCTTTAGGAAGCTGTTTTAATCACACACTGTAGGTCATAATGGGTTAAAAGCTCAGCTGTTTCCCACATTGCAAAACAATGCACTGATCTGGATAATATCATAGGCATTTAAAGGTTGATGTCACCATCATTACTGCCAATACATGGTAAACATCCAAGTATGGAGAAAGGGAATGGCGATACAGCTGATAACATGATAAAATTCTTTAGATACACGGACTGTTGATTACAATGCTTTCGACATAAGTACATATTTCTACTCATGCTAAACTGAACTCTTGGGCAGTTTGGGGTTGTTTTTCTTTTTTTTCTCACTGAATATTGCATGTATCTTTTCTGTAACTTCTGGGACTTCTAAAACAATAATGACATTTTAAAATTGTTGGCTACTTCAGTCTGTGGAATATAAAATTAAGGCCTATTCATTTTGCCATTCTATACTTTCTATGGAACATAGAAGCATGTCACAAAACATCTGTCTCCGTCTCTCTCTGTCTCTTTGTCTCTCTCTCTCTCTCTCTCTCTCTCTCTCTCTCTCTCTCTCTCTCTCTCTCTCACACACACACACACACACACACACACACACACACACACACACACACACACACACACACACACACACACACACACACATTGCGTTTCTCAACAAAACTTTGGCATGGGCAACACGCAACCAACTTTGGTCTCTTGAATTTTTGAAAGTCAAAATTGTTCACTTCATCAACAAAATTTCATTTCTGTCTCCATCAACAATTCCGTAATTATCAAAAAGACTTAGTCATTTAACAACATTAGGTTACATGCAATGAAGCCGATAGGCTAATAAATATAACAACCGATACTTGAACAGTTAAACTTAAACGTCACTTTTTCAATCAAAACAGGTGCCGTTGCTTTTACCTCATAATGAATAGGCGTTAATTCCCGAAGGAAAAAACTTTCCGAGCAAACCTTGCATGTACACACACCGGACACGGATTGACGAGGGTGCACACAACGCGACCACTTGCCTGATCAAGCTCCAAAAACTGAGCCTGTGCTCCCGGCATCGTCACCGCAACTTTCTTGATGTTTGCAAGCTGATTCTTCGATCTCCGCGGAAGCTGTCTATCCCCAGTCCCCGCCATTTTGTCGATTTCTTATGATCTACGACAACAAAGTATGTTCACACCATACCACTGATGGTGACCCACTGATCACGACAACTTGTTCCTAGTTGCAGAAGACACTCTTGTGATTCACACAGCTGAGCGAGAATCCAAGGGCTTACTGTTGCCGCTCCCTACGTTTCCACGATGACATTTCAAGCATGCTGGACATTATTACATTCCTCGATGAAAACTAAACTTAATTATACTTGGAACTACCAAGATTACGTTGCCGAATCAATGTCACCACAGGTTTCTGTCAAAGACTAACTCTTCCGGGTACCTGCCGGAAGTAAAATGCAAACGTAGAGGGCGCTGGATTCAAGATGGCAGCGTCCATAATAAACACGGTGGAGATGTGAAACGTGTTGTTTCTGAAAAGTTTGCAGTATTTAAGGACAATTCATACAAAATGTGTAAGTTTGTTAAGCATGTATTCATTCATATCGTGTGTAAGGACTTTTCATCATCAGGGCGAACATGAGCAGTCGCAATGACAAAAGGTCGTTCCTTTCCGGTCAAATCCACGCTAGCCTGCTGAAGTCGCGCGGAGAAGAGCCACAATGACATAGATGTTGGCTGTCCTTAACTGCAAATGCATGAGATAATGTTAATCTGTTGTAATGAAACTAGCTGGGAAAGTGGTGCCAGCAGGGTGTTTTTTTTCTGACGCTTAGATATTACTTAGGCTAATGTCAATGGTAAAGTAACCTTGATACGACATTACGAGATAATCACAAGGGATTGAGGGGTGGGGGTACATGGGGCGAGGGGCGGAGTTGATGTAAATTATCAACAAGGAAGCAATGCATGTAATCAGAAGACACTACTGAACTAGGAACTGAATCGACTGTGTCGCACCTGGGACCAATGAGCTTGAAACCTACTCCTTTCGTAACAAACTTCCTTGTACCTACTTCATGCTATATGTTATGTACGCTCACGCACACATTTTATCTCAGTCTCTGTTTGTCCGTTTGTTCGTTCGTCCATCCTTCCGCTCCCACACTCACACAAACATATGCATACAAACACATGCACACGTACAAATAATCATGCAAACACACACACACACACACACAGAGTACACACACACACACACACACACTACCACCACAACACACATATACCACGTATGAGCGCGATGAGACACTAACCACCACACATCACTACTGTATGCCACTGACACAATCAACAGCTGGCCACATATAACCTAAGTGCTGCCACAAAACAACGCCATATCACAACCCTACCCCGGTACACACACACACACAGCTAGTTATGAGAGCAGTCAGCCTTGTATTCCTCCTATCCATTGGATGTTCCAAGCGAAGACCGCCCCTGTGTGCCGTATGCACCTTATATGTGCGTGTTTGATCGTACTCTATAGTTGCTGTTGGAGTCGAGTCACGAGTCACATAAGGTCCTAGCATCATGGCACATTGTCTGTATCCGGTATGTAAAGTCAGAATATGTTTAGATTCACACATAACAAATTAGTGTGTATCCGAATAACGAGGAGAGTCGGGAGCACGGACTATAAAGTGTGTCATAGGTAGTCTAGGACGACTATGCTAACACAGTCGTGTATGCAGCTATCATATAAGCCGTAAACACACGACACGAAGTATCACTTAGACCACACCACAATCACCACCAGGAGGCGAGGACGCTCATCGCGGAATATAAGACACCGCACGACACCATGGCGCTGCGCCCCGCATACAAACGCACACATCGCATCACACACACCAACCCAAAAGAAACATAGGGAGAATAAATGCTCGCCCATCTACAGCCGCCTACCACGTAGTGCTATAAAAGTGACATGGGCTCAGTTCAAGCACAACAACACGAAGAGTAGGAGAGGCATACAGTTGAGGGAGGCCCGTCCGAGACACGACCTGTCTGTAGCCTCAACACAATATCAAAAAGGGTGAGGGGTGGGCACACAGCCCACCCTACAACAAAGAACTGGTGTGTACTTAGCTTAGCTAGATAGAAGTGAAGGGAGGAGAGCGACTTAAGGCGAAGGGATAGTTCAACCTGTACAAAGCTACTTATTGTTAATTTACTGACTTTAGCGGCCTGCCACTCAACCGAGCACAGTGGGCTGGTTGCAAACGACACCAAATACGCAACTTCAATACAGTAACCTAGAGCAGAGAGGGTCCTGAACAAAGAGTATGCTGCATATCGTGACGAGATGTTACACTACAAACGAACAAGTAGACAATTACATCCACACACAGACAGGAAATTGTACGAACGCAGCCTTGATGATAGCTAAAAGGACCCGAAATGAGACACGCGCATTATGTATGGAAACAACAGCGGCGGTTTGTAGGCCCTAGACATGTGAAACGTGACTGTAAAGTCCTACCAACACAAATCCAAGGATGAGCGAGGTCCACGTCGCCCGACGGGACTAAGTGTTAACGACCGGGCGACTCAAGGTCCGTGCACATGGAGCACCACATTGCCACAAGGGCCTACCAAACCACACCAAAGCATGCGTTCTGGCCAACCTATTGAGATGCATATCCCCGCACTGAGGTCCTATAGCTAAAAACAGATGACCCCCGCTCAGCGTTGTATTCCAACTAAGACTGGGCACGAGACGAGTTTATAGTAAACCTAGTAGCTCTCTAGAGAAAGAGACACGGTCTAGCAATTCCTGAACATGTGTACTCTAAGCAAAAACACCGCAGCCGTGCAGCCTCAGAGGCACGTTGGGGCGGGTATAGTGGAGGCGAACGAGCAACAAAAACAGGGAATAGCTCTATACAAGTTGCTCTGTTGTTTCAGACGGTTTTCAAGGATATGTGGTCGTCTGTCCAGTGTGACATTTTGTACCAGATGTGGGGCAGTAAATGGTAAGCGGTGATAGCTGATTGATATGCAGTGATTGTGGTGTGTGAGTGCTCTTGTGTGTATGTGAATGTGCATATACATGTGTGTGTGATTTTATGTTGTGTGCGTGTATGTGTGAACTAGCAGGCATGTATATGTCATTGTGTGTGTTTGTGAAAATGTGCATATTTGTGTGCGTGTGTGTGTGTGCTGCAAACCATGTGTCTGCTTACATGCAATGTATAATGTGTGTTTGCACACAGGTGTATGTGTTTGCAAACATATGTGTGTGTGTGTAGGTGTGTGTGTGTATACTTGCAAGCATGTATGTGTGTGTTACTATGTCTGTGGTGTTTGTGCACATGAGCAGGCATAAATGTATGTGCATGCATGTGTGTGTGTGTGTGTGTACTTATATGTATGTGTAAATGCTTGCAAGTATATATATATATATATATATATATATATATATATATATATATATATATATATATATATATATATATATATATATATATATATATGCATGTGAGTGTATGTGTAAATGTTTGATGATTAACTCTGCTTGCTTTGTAAATGGGAAGAATTTCACCTGCTTTCTTTACTAACTTCCCTTTGTAGAAATTCATTTTATCAGAAAAATAATGACAGGCCTTTTTCATTTGCAGACTGTCTTGTGGAAGCCACTGGGAGGGGGAGTTCCATCAGTCACTCCTATGATCATGACACGTTCCTCTTTCTTTGGACCCAAAGCCAGGAAAATCAGACCAAGGTACGTGGCAGACCAAGTCAGCAAGGAGAGCTTCCAGATCATCTACGAAAACAACATGAACCATCTCCTCTTCTGGGGTCAGCTGGCCATCAACGCACTCACCATACCTGTGGTGGTCTACTGCGGCTACCTGATCTTCAAGTTTCGTGCAGACATTCCTGACAGACTCAGGATCTCCCATCCTGCCTTGGGTGCCATGTGCTACTCTGTGTTTGGCATCTTCATCCTCGTTCTGCTAGGAGGAGTCTGGCGCCGGAACTTCATTCGAATCTACCACAATGCAGACACTGGTGAATTTGTGGGGTTCACGAGGAACTTCCTTCTGCAGAAGAAGCGCCTGGAATTCTCAGCATCGGATGTGTTGCCGAAAGAGCCCTCCCCAGTAATGGGATATGCCTCCGGAAACATCAGGGTCAAGGGCAGGCCTTTCCTGGTGGCTGGTAAAGACTTCACCATTCCTGCCTTCTACAACATGTTCTGTGGGCACCACTTGGGGCAAGACCTGGAGACTGCCCCCGACTTCGACTTCAGTAACGAGGCTGCAGAGCTGAAGAGAAGAATTCGGAGCAAGTTTGGGAGGAAGTAGACGTCATTTCAGGGAATATCTGCAAGCATATTTTATGCTGAGAGATGAGACTTACTCAGATCTTGACTGGCAACATGACTGCCCATCTGAAGCTGTCAGTTTGCAGCAAAGTTTGAGAGAGAAAGTTATTTGTGGGTATGTCCATGAGCAAGGCAGGCAGTGGATAAATGTCTCAGCTGATACAAGTAAAAATGAAAGTTGCATGCAGTTTCATCAGAAGTTGTTTTCAATATATATATGCTAGTGAGAACTTGCTCTATAGTTATTAGTTGTTGAATATTTGCAAAAGCAGTTTGTGCTTTTTTTTAAACTTGTGATGATGGTGATGGTCTTCTTTTTTATATTGCGACTTTCCACCCATTGATGGATGCTGAAATCACACACAATTACCCCCTAGTCATCGGGCTACCAATTTTTATCACTCCAACACCATCTCAACTCCCTGGGGAGCATGCAACCAGGCTGCGGATGACCGCGCATTTTGGTGGTTCCTGTGATGGATTCTAAAGTTGATGGCAGGAAGTGTATGCTTGATATATGTTCCTAGTTCTCTGAATTGCTTTCAGGCAATGCTATACGTTTTTGTTGAACTTGAAGTTTGTTTTTATTAACTTCCTGCAAATTATCAAGTCATCAGATTCATTCTCATCATGAAATGCATAGTATGTTCTTGCCAAACCTTGTATGTCACTGATCTACTAAGTTATGTTTTTTGTAACTTTTCAGATGTTGAATGTGATACTGAAGTTTCCTGCATGATGATACTGTTCGTTGTGCCAAGAAGTGGTGAGGAATTGAGTGTGAATGAGCGTGTCTGGACTTGTGATGAATAAAGAATGAAAATCCCTTGGTCCATTTTTATGCATTTCATCTCATCATTGTGTCGATTCCATTTCATACACTGCACAGAAAAACTACCAGGGCAGTGTAGATCTCTCCATTGACACAAATACCCCTACAGAATTCATTTTGACATCAACAAACCAGATGTTCATCAGCATTAATTAACATCTGCACTGTTCATTATGCCACAAGCTTGGCCAGTTTCTCAGAGAACAGAATCCACAGCTAGTATAGCCTTGTTCAGGAGGCTCAGCGATTCACAGCGCTGCATAGCGCTTGCGCCGTGAAACGGCTTGTTCAGGACGCGCAGTGCTGCAAAGCGCCAAATCACATGCAGCGCTTTGCGTCCTGAACAAGCCGTTT
>JAWQFJ010002162.1:19263-49422 GCA_034096865.1 Theodoxus fluviatilis | reverse complement strand
CACACAACAAAAACAGCAGCCTATCAACAAATCCCTCTCATTAAAATGCACTCGAAAACCACTTTCATTTTCACTTCAGAGAGATTTGAATCTTCATACACTGTTAGGAAGGCCACAGCTTTCTATGAAGATGTCAAAACTGACAATCAGCCCCCCACCCCCCCCCCCCACCCCCACCCCCCATCCCCCCCCTCCCCCCCCCCCCCCCCACTAGAGAGGACAGTAACTTGCTTTCCTCTTGAGAGACAGTATACTCTCTCCTTGGCATGGGGTCACATTTCTCACCGACGCGCTTGCATGCAACGCTTGCATGCAACGCTTGCATGCAACGCTCCATCATAGACTTGTTTTCTCTCTGCATGAAGCATGCATCATGTTATTTTACTGATAGAAGTGTTGATACTCAACATGATTTTGTTGCAGCAAATGGTCGTGGGCAAAAATTCGTGATTTTATCTGATGTTGGGTAGGTAGGTTTAGTCAAGGTTGATTCATGAGAGTATGCAATTACTTCTTTATTTTTTTGCAGTATCAGCGTAAAGGAGTTTTCCTGAAAAGTTGCTTGTATTCATGGACAAAAGCGAGTACAAATTGTCAGTGCAAGTTTTTAAACTTTAGACTTCATTGCACTCTATACAGACAGGTGATGAGCAAAGTTTTATTTGTTTTTGATCGTGAATACAAGCGACTTCAAAGGAAAACCATGTTTGTGCTGATTCTTTTGATCCAGGTTGCTGGCAATTTTTGTTTTAGAAGCTAGTTGGGTTTTCTTCCCCCCAGCAATTAATAAGAATGAACTGTGTTTTGTTCTACTTCTAGATACTTGCACTATCAAACTTTGCAGTTGAAGGGACAGTGCAGATATATATATTGCTAAATGAACAGGTTGCTTGAATCCTAGCTGTTGCTGTGAAGAAATGTAGACAGACTAGACAGGTGCTTTAGAGGCAGGTGCCTATGAGAGTTATAACAAGTCAAAATGTCCAACATTGCCATCTTTTCAATGTTTTTCTTCTTAACTCCTCACATTCATCTGTATCCAGTTATTCTGTCCTTTCCAACTTGTTCCCCTCCCCCCCCCCCCCCCCCCCCCCACTCTCTATGTACTTCATCTTTCCTTTGTTTCTTTTTTTTTTACTCTTCCATCCTCTTTTGTATCCTTTTTGCTGTTCTGTCCATCCTTTTTGTCTTTCTTTTTTCTCTCTTACGTCCTCTTTTGTATCCTTTTTGCTGTTCTGTCCATCCTTTTTTCTTTCTTTTTTCTCTCTTACATCCTGTTGTATCCTTTTTGCTGTTCTGTCCATCCTTTTTTCTTTCTTTTTCCTCTCTTACGTCTAGCTCTGTCGTATCCTTTTTGCTGTTCTGTCCATCCTTTTTTCTTTCTTTTTCCTCTGTTACGTCCTGTGGTATCCTTTTTTGCTGTTCTGTCCATCCTTTTTTCTTTCTTTTTCCTCTCTTACGTCTAGCTCTGTCGTATCCTTTTTGCTGTTCTGTCCATCCTTTTTTTCTTTCTTTTTCCTCTCTGACATCCTTCTTCATATCTGTTTTGGTGCTCTCTCCGTCTTGATGATGAATCGTTTACCATTCTTGTATTCCAAATGCCACCCAGTGCTTTTGGCCAGAATAATATTTATGGATGAAAACGACAACTACACTTTCTCAGTGAGTAATGCCTAATGGTCTGCAGTATGTAAAAGATAAACCCTGTGTAGATTCTAGACTTTCATACATTGAGAAGTTCACACTAGTTGATACATCATGCCTTGGTTTTTCTTCTGTTTCCTCAGACAGTGATTCTGGCTGTGGGGGTCCTGATCTTGATCACCTCATTCGCCCTGGTCTACCTGGCCAACTGCAAAGCCAACGTCATCTTTGCAAGTCGAAGCTTAGACTATCTGTAGTAGAACAGTTCACGTCTGTTTCTTTTGTCTTTCTCAGGCTTCCCACAATTGGATGTGGGTCCTAAGAAGGGTTTTTGAAATTTAATTTAAAAAAATTATCTTTTTTAAAAAAAAGTTGTGGGCCAAAATGCATAGCTGTAAATCATACAAGTCTTGTCCATTTGCCAGCGTCTCTTTTCAACAACTCAAAGAAGTCAGGAATGAATGCATCACTTTGAAAACGTGTCTTCTGGACCAAGTGTTTTCATCTCAGTGCAGTGCTTGCAGAGCAAGAGTGTATGTCAGTTACTGCTCCATTCATGCTGAAACGGCGCGGAAATCCATTGAGATTACAATCACTGTTGGGATGATTGCGATGAGTGTGTCGAGAGAAGTGAAGCTGTTTGGTAAAATAAAAAGGGGTGTTTTACAGTCCACGTCATCTGTGCCTGGCTGCACAGTATTTATCTTTGCAGAACTTTCTGAGAAACCGAGGCAAACCAGGCCAGTTGACATCTGTAATCATCCTACTTGTTTTTGATTTAATTTTGGTCATTATCTGCAGTGCAGGATAAAATCACAAGCTTATTAACACTTGCACCACCACCACCCTCGCCACTGTAATAGATGCTCCCTTTATAACAGCATCTGTGATAACTTATATTTGTATACATGTTCCATTTCAAAGCTAGTGTCATTTTTCTCCCCCTTTTTCCCCTAAACAGCTATGATAAGAAATTTTATAAGTTTGAATTAAGCTGTTAGGTTAATTTCTTAATTCATCCACACGGAAACAAGTACAAGAGTGGGAAAAATTCACTTATATTCACTTATAATAACTTTATCTTGCCTTCAGATGTTTTAAAAGACATTTTGTAAATAATGGAGCACAGACACAAAGAGTTGGTGATAGCTTTCTGTTGACTTTCGTTGGTTACTAAACTTGAGTTTGTGGATGGCTCTGACATGAGAGACACAGACAATGTGAGCTTCTGTTTGAGATGGAGTGTGATTGATGCAAACTCATCGCTCATCTATGAAGGTTCTAGAAAATAATGTATGAAACTGTTGTGATTTTTAGCGAGTAACTGATGGATGATGTCAAAAGTTGCCTGCGAGAAGGTAGAGAGCGATGTTAGAGAGTGACTCTGAATGTTTTGCATCCCACACCACTCTGGTACAAGAAGTGGTTGTATGATGGAAGATGTAGTTTTATGAAAGCTGTGTCGATACTTTGACACTTGTTTTGCAAGTGATGTTGGAGAGTTTGGTCTAGCCATTTGGAATTTGGAGGTGTATATATATATTCTTTAACATCATTCATCATGTACCATGTATGAAATTGAAAATAAACCACATTGACTCCCAATGGTCAGATACTAGATAATACAAAACATGTTTTCTTGTGTAGTATTTAACTGCATTTGCTCTCACTAGATTGTTGTGCATTCCTGATTTCTTCCACAGACTCCATTTTGTAGGATCATTGCCTCTATTTTGAAATGCAGTTTCATATAATCTTTTGTTGATAGTCTGTAATATTTGTTGATCACCATGTGTTAGTCATAGTTAAAATATGCCGTGTTTATTTATCATGAAAAATTTCTTAAGCAGTCAACTGTGTTTTGTTACAAGGTAGTGACATTGGTGCACTTCATTGTGGTAGAGTGTGCCGAGAACTGAAAATTGCCCAACCTGGAAATTAACAGGGTTTCTGTTAACTCTGTGAGTGTCAAAGGCAGAGAAGACGTCTGACACAAATAAACCTTTAGCAGGTTTGAACCTTTTACATGCACATTTGGTATAGATTTGAACTGTGAACTACAGCCAGCAACTTTTTGCTGGACTAGATTCAATGCCTCTTCTTTTTAGGAAATAAATAAAAGAAAGAAATTTGTTGTCACAGAAACATTGGGGGAAAGTAGGGTTGGTAGGGGTTGGCCTGAACTCAAAATAAATATATATGTGTCTTTAAGAAGAAGATGCCAGATTGAACAAACATCAAGTTTCTCTTTAGCTGAAAACACTTAAAAAAATATATAAATTGTGGATTCCCTGAGTGCTTGTAGAGCAGAGAATATGGGACAGCAGTTTGTTATTTACTTTTGTCTCCACCCCACCCCTCCCACACTCACCCACACACACACAAAGTTTGTAGGGGGCAGAAAAATAACCACAACATTTTTGACTCACATGCGAAGCAAAAGTGAGTCTATGTACTCACCCGTTTCGTCCGTCCGGGCGTCCGGGCGTCGAAAACTTTAACATTGGATTTTTCTCGGAGACTATTAAGTCTATCAATACCAAATGTGGCATGATGGTGTATGCTGACAAGGCCTCCAAAAACATACATAGTGACTTGACATTGCTTCAAGGTCAAGGTCGCAGGGGCCATAAGTGTTGCCTAAAAAACAGCCATTTTTCACATTTTCTCAATTTTCTCTGAAGTTTTTGAGATTGGATACCTGACCTATATATGGTATATAGGGCAAAGTAATCCCTATCTTTTGATACCAGTTTGGGTGACCTTGCTTCAAGGTCAAGGTCACATGAGCTCTTCAAAGTTGGATTGTATACATATTTTGAAGCGATCTTGCCCCTGAACTATGGAAGATAACTGTTCCAATCTTCATAACATTGTAGTACACATGTTATACTTTCATCATGAGACACATTTGGTCACATACCATCAAGGTCAAGGTCACTTTGACCCTTATGCAGTTATGAAATGTGACCAAAATGGGGTAGTGAACCACTAAAAGTGACTATATCTCATGATAGAAAGTGCCAATAAGCACCATTGTGCTTCCTATGTCTTGAATTAACAGCTTTGTGTTGCATGACCTTGGATGACCTTGACCTTGGGTCAAGGTCACATGTATTTTGGTAGGAAAAATGTGTAAAGCATTTCTTAGTTTAGTGTATGATGTCATGCTAGGTGTAGTTAATTGGCCTTGACCTTGAAGGTCACCTGAAGGTCAAGGTCATGTAAAGGTCAAGGTCAAGCATGTGAGTCGTATGGGCTTTGCCCTTCTTGTTTTTGTTTTTGGTGCCCTACCAATAAAATGGAACAATATTGCACTCCTCCATTTTTCTTTCTCTCTGTTTCTATTTCCCTACACACACACACACACACACACACACACATGCATATACACACAAATACATGCTACAAACACACACACACACACACGCATGCCACAAACACATACATATACTACACACACACACACATGCCACTTACACACACATGCCACTTACACACACATGCCACATACACTCATGCCACGTACATCCACGCACACATGCTGCATACACAAGGATGTGTATGTATTTCTCCCATTGGTGTATTGATTCATGCCAATCTTGAACTGTTCCATTGCAGAATAACTGTTCAGTGAATGAGGGGAAAATGGTTATGAAAGAATGATTGACTGAAACTATCAGAAATTCGTTGTGTTCAGCAAACTTTGAATAAAGGAAGTAAAGAGAGAAGGAGAATTTTGTCAGTTTGGGAGCAATTTTGTCCTTCTTCAGTTATCCTTGATGCAGTGGGAAGTCTGTGATCAGATTTTAATGGTCAGTTTTTTTTTGGTCTTCCTCATCACTTTGTATAGGTGACTTTGTTCTGGAACCTTCGTATCTTGACCTGAACTGCTAGTGGAATAGTTGTCACGGGTTTGGGATATTTTTCTCTTCAGCTAAGGTACTTACTTGTGCTAATGGTGACCTTTCTTCTTAGCTTGATGTTTGGAATGCCTTCAAAATGTTTTAGATTTAATGCGATAGTCTGTACTGATGAGTGCTGCTTGATAGTCTGTACTGATGAGTGCTGGTTGGTAGTCTGTACTGATGAGTGCTGGTTGGTAGTCTGTACTGATGAGTGCTGGTTGGTAGTCTACTGATGAGTGCTGGTTGGTAGTCTACTGATGAGTGCTGGTTGGTAGTCTGTACTGATGAGTGCTGGTTGGTAGTCTACTGATGAGTGCTGGTTGGTAGTCTGTACTGATGAGTGCTGGTTGGTAGTCTACTGATGAGTGCTGGTTGGTAGTCTACTGATGAGTGCTGGTTGGTAGTCTACTGATGAGTGCTGGCTGGTAGTCTGTACTGATGAGTGCTGGTTGGTAGTCTACTGATGAGTGCTGGTTGGTAGTCTACTGATGAGTGCTGGTTGGTAGTCTACTGATGAGTGCTGGCTGGTAGTCTGTACTGATGAGTGCTGGTTGGTAGTCTACTGATGAGTGCTGGTTGGTAGTCTACTGATGAGTGCTGGTTGGTAGTCTGTACTGATGAGTGCTGGTTGGTAGTCTACTGATGAGTGCTGGTTGGTAGTCTACTGATGAGTGCTGGTTGGTAGTCTGTACTGATGAGTGCTGGCTGGTAGTCTGTACTGATGAGTGCTGGTTGGTAGTCTGTACTGATGAGTGCTGGTTGGTAGTCTGTACTGATGAGTGCTGGTTGGTAGTCTGTACTGATGAGTGCTGGTTGGTAGTCTACTGATGAGTGCTGGTTGGTAGTCTGTACTGATGAGTGCTGGTTGGTAGTCTGTACTGATGAGTGCTGGTTGGTAGTCTGTACTGATGAGTGCTGGTTGGTAGTCTACTGATGAGTGCTGGTTGGTAGTCTGTACTGATGAGTGCTGGTTGGTAGTCTGTACTGATGAGTGCTGGTTGGTAGTCTGTACTGATGAGTGCTGGTTGGTAGTCTGTACTGATGAGTGCTGGTTGGTAGTCTACTGATGAGTGCTGGTTGGTAGTCTGTACTGATGAGTGCTGGTTGGTAGTCTGTACTGATGAGTGCTGGTTGGTAGTCTGTACTGATGAGTGCTGGTTGGTAGTCTGTACTGATGAGTGCTGGTTGGTAGTCTACTGATGAGTGCTGGTTGGTAGTCTACTGATGAGTGCTGGCTGGTAGTCTGTACTGATGAGTGCTGGTTAGTAGTCTGTACTGATGAGTGCTGGTTGGTAGTCTGTACTGATGAGTGCTGGTTGGTAGTCTGTACTGATGAGTGCTGGTTGGTAGTCTGTACTGATGAGTGCTGGTTGGTAGTCTACTGATGAGTGCTGGTTGGTAGTCTACTGATGAGTGCTGGTTGGTAGTCTACTGATGAGTGCTGGTTGGTAGTCTGTACTGATGAGTGCTGGTTGGTAGTCTGTACTGATGAGTGCTGGTTGGTAGTCTGTACTGATGAGTGCTGGTTGGTAGTCTACTGATGAGTGCTGGTTGGTAGTCTGTACTGATGAGTGCTGGTTGGTAGTCTACTGATGAGTGCTGGTTGGTAGTCTGTACTGATGAGTGCTGGTTGGTAGTCTGTACTGATGAGTGCTGGTTGGTAGTCTGTACTGATGAGTGCTGGTTGGTAGTCTGTACTGATGAGTGCTGGTTGGTAGTCTGTACTGATGAGTGCTGGTTGGTAGTCTGTACTGATGAGTGCTGGTTGGTAGTCTGTACTGATGAGTGCTGGTTGATAGTCTGTACTGATGAGTGCTGGTTGGTAGTCTGTACTGATGAGTGCTGGTTGGTAGTCTGTACTGATGAGTGCTGGTTGGTAGTCTACTGATGAGTGCTGGTTGGTAGTCTGTACTGATGAGTGCTGGTTGGTAGTCTACTGATGAGTGCTGGTTGGTAGTCTACTGATTAGTGCTGGTTGGTAGTCTACTGATGAGTGCTGGTTGGTAGTCTACTGATGAGTGCTGGTTGGTAGTCTGTACTGATGAGTGCTGGTTGGTAGTCTGTACTGATGAGTGCTGGTTGGTAGTCTACTGATGAGTGCTGGTTGGTAGTCTGTACTGATGAGTGCTGGTTAGTAGTCTGTACTGATGAGTGCTGGTTGGTAGTCTGTACTGATGAGTGGTGGTTGGTAGTCTGTACTGATGAGTGCTGCTTGATAGTCTGTACTGATGAGTGCTGGTTGGTAGTCTGTACTGATGAGTGCTGGTTGGTAGTCTGTACTGATGAGTGCTGGTTGGAGTGGAGAGACAACCAGGTGAAGCTGTGAACTTGTGAATTTCTTTGTGCTTAAGTTGTTTTTGTGAAGAAGTTCCAATCCTTTCACCTGTTTTCAAGTGGTGTGAAGTGGTGAATTATGGAAAAGTATACAATACTTTTTTCCTCAAGTCTTTGAGGTTTGGGTGCCAAGATTGGCAAACATTTTTCTCATTTCTTTTGGAGCGTGCTCAATGTCGGCACCACCTGAAGGAAGTCATGTACACCTCTAATTATTTTAAATGTCATTGTCATAGAAATGCAGAAGTTGCCACCCAAAACCAGCAAACAAACCCATTTAATTGCCCACTAGCATATTCTCATGTCTTAAAATCCCTGTAATGAATTGTATGTACTTTGAGAGGGAGAAAATTAATGTATCCTATTATAGAAATAAATATTAAATATTTATTTCGCTTGTGGTTTGTTATTTCATAAACTGGCCAGATGCATAGAAGTTTGTACGCAACACCAGTCAAAATCTGCCCATTCTTTTGGAAAATGATGTACCAAGTTAACTAATCAGAAAGTACAGTAGAACATGTAACGATGTGTGAAATGAAGTGTCGGAGGCAACAAACACTTTCATTTGCCTCAGTTCTGCCCCTCTTTCTGTAATTTATTCATGCTTGTTAAACGCCACACACACACACACCTAATTGATGAATGAAATGAACTCTCTAAAGTGTCTGCAAAACATTTTTCTTCTTTATTTGTGGCATATATAACGAACTGTACATTTAATGATGCCTAGAGTTGCTTAGGGAACTGAAGCATGACCTTATCTTCTAAGCCCAAGCAGAGACACTATATATAATGGACTGCTGACTTGACCTCTCAGTGTATAGTCTAAATATAGTCGCAGTGCTGTCTGCCCAGCTCCGCCTTCCCAACAGCAACGATCATTTCCGGTTCCCGAGTTTACAGAATGGAGCAGCTAATCGAGGAGATATTTGAGCTAAGTACGCAGCATTTACTGAAAATAAGTAGTTGAAAAGAAAGAATGAACATTGAAATAGTATATTATACATAACTGTCAATCTATACCTACATTAGCTCGGACAGTGTAGATGAGTGTAACATTTATGACCGAGATATTATTTACACGAGAGACAAAGAGCGAGTCGACGCTTCATGAAGTCAGTTGACAATGATGTTATGAATCAGAAAATATTTTTTAATAAGTAGGATGGTGTTGCAAGTCAGAGACACTGCTGCTAAACGTTTCTTAAACGTATGTGAAATGCTGAGCACCATTGCACTCCACTTGTCTTCTACATAGCGGCATAGCAGTCAGTACATGTGAGAACATACGTCGTCTGCTGTCTGACGCGCGCATTCCGCCACTGGCGCTAACCCGCGATGACTCGCAAAGGGAGGATCTGCTCGCTCCCATTCAGGATCGTTGTGTTATTATTCTGTGGAACGACAGCCCTCTATTTCGGCCTGTGTAGGCTCCACATCCAACAATTGCACAGTTATTTCCTGACATGTTGTGTCAAAACCCTCTTAATCCCACAGACGCTGGATATATAGCTGGAATGGTTCCACTGTGCTGTTAAGCAGACGCTACGTCAAAGAACATACTTCATATTCAACGAATTGTCAGTCCAACTTCAACCTCTGACTCTACAATCCGCAAATTACATCATGTTTTTGCACAACTGAATTCAGATAGAGATGATAAAGCACAGTACAAGAAATAACCATTACATTCTATTGCTGTGTGGACAATGGAACCTGCCCAGACTTAGACCGGAAGAGAGCAGTGCTTCTGCCCTGGTTGTCCGCGCGAGACGGCACTGGCAGACGCGTTTCACGCAGACAGCTATCCAGTTACTATAGTATCTCTGGCCCAAGTCACGACCTTATCTGCTAAGCCAGTCATGTCCTCAACTGCTAAGCCAAGTCATGACCTTATCTAAGCCCAGGTCATGGCCTTATCTGGTAAGCCCAAGTCATAGCCTTATCTGGTAAGCTCAAGTCATGACCTTATTTGCTAAGCCCAAGTCATAGCCTTATCTTCTAACCCAAAGTAATGGCCTTATCAGCTAAGCCCAAGTCATAGCCTTATCTGGTAAGCTCAAGTCATGACCTTATTTGCTAAGCCCAAGTCATAGCCTTATCTTCTAACCCAAAGTAATGGCCTTATCAGCTAAGCCCAAGTCACGAGCGTATCTGCTAAGCCAGCCATGGCCTTATCTGCTAAGCCCAAGTCACGACCGTATCTGCTAAGCCAGTCATGGCCTTATCTGCTAAGCCCAAGTCACGACCGTATCTGCTAAGCCAGTCATGGCCTTATCTGCTAAGCCCAAGTCACGACTGTATCTGCTAAGCCAGTCACGGCCTTATCTGCTAAGCCCAAGTCACGGCCGTATCTGCTAAGCCCAAGTCACGGCCGTATCTGCTAAGCCCAAGTCATGACCGTATCTGAGCTGAGGCTGTTGCTATGCCAGTGGCTCTCAAGAAAGCTACACTCCACTGACTCCAGGTGAGGAGCCAATAGTGTCATCTACTTCGATTAATAAGTCTACAAGTGCTTATCTCATCATGTCATCTACTTCGAGTAATAAGTC
Source organism: Theodoxus fluviatilis (assembly GCA_034096865.1). Classification (NCBI taxonomy): domain Eukaryota; kingdom Metazoa; phylum Mollusca; class Gastropoda; order Cycloneritida; family Neritidae; genus Theodoxus; species Theodoxus fluviatilis. The sequence goes on along the minus strand of JAWQFJ010002162.1, from coordinate 38,981 downwards.
TACAAGTGCTTATCTCATCATGTCATCTACTTCGAGTAATAAGTCTACAAGTGCTTATCTCATCATGTCATCTACTTCGAGTAATAAGTCTACAAGTGCTTATCTCATCGTGTCATCTACTTCGAGTAATAAGTCTACAAGTGCTTATCTCATCATGTCATCTACTTCGAGTAATAAGTCTACAAGTGCTTATCTCATCATGTCATCTACTTCGAGTAATAAGTCTACAAGTGCTTATCTCATCGTGTCATCTACTTTGAGAAATGAATCTACAAGTGCTTATCTCATCATGTCATCTACTTCGAGTAATGAGTCTACAAGTGCTTATCTCATCGTGTCATCTACTTCGAGTAATAAGTCTACAAGTGCTTATCTCATCGTGTCATCTACTTTGAGTAATAAGTCTACAAGTGCTTATCTCATCATGTCATCAAGAGAGAGAACTGCCTACATGCCAGAATTCAAGCTTCAAGTCTTGTGGGAAGTCGACTAAGAGGATGTGTCAAAAACTGACATTTGCAAGAAAAGAGAGAGAGAGAGAGAGAGAGAGAGAGAGAGAGAGAGAGAGAGAGAGAAAGAGAGAGAGAGAGAGACACACACACACAGGCAGCTGTGGTCAAAGGGGAGACAACCTACTCAATGTCTGATGTTGCAGAAAAGTAGCCAAAGATTGGTGGAGAAGGGCTGAACAGGAATACTTGTCAAGGTGGAGAAAGGCACTATGGGGTCCTTAACGGCTTAAGGGATATAGTTACAATACATCTCCGGTGAGTAAAATTAAAAAAATCTTTTTCAATTGCATGAGTGATGGTTCAGTTTTAAATAGATAGTTTCTAATTGTTGAATCATAGCATCACTGTCTGGTCATTAGAAATCGAAAGATGGGTGGATGGATGGATGGGTGGATGGATGGATGGGTGGATGGATGGGTGGATGGATGGATGGATGGGTGGATGGATGGATGGATGGATGGATGGGGTTTTACAGCATATCAGCCTGTGTAGGCTATGTAAGGCCATTAAGCAGGAAGATGGATGGATGGATGGGGTTTTACAGCATATCAGCCTGTGTAGGCTATGTAAGGCCATTAAGCAGGAAGATGGATGGATGGATGGATGGATGGATGGGGTTTTACAGCATATCAGTCTGTGTAGGCTATGTAAGGCCATTAAGCAGGAAGATGGATGGATGGATGGATGGGTGGATGGATGGATGGGTGGATGGATGGATTTTTAAGCCTATCAGTACCAGTCTTTGTGGGCTATGTAAGGCCATTAAGCAGGAAGATGGATGGATGGATGGATGGATGGATGGATGGATGGATGGGGTTTTACAGCATATCAGCCTGTGTAGGCTATGTAAGGCCATTAAGCAGGAAGATGGATGGATGGGGTTTTACAGCATATCAGCCTGTGTAGGCTATGTAAGGCCATTAAGCAGGAAGATGGATGGATGGATGGATGGATGGATGGGGTTTTACAGCATATCAGTCTGTGTAGGCTATGTAAGGCCATTAAGCAGGAAGATGGATGGATGGATGGGGTTTTACAGCATATCAGCCTGTGTAGGCTATGTAAGGCCATTAAGCACGAAGATGGATGGATGGATGGATGGATGGATGGATGGATGGGGTTTTACAGCATATCAGCCTTTGTAGGCTATGTAAGGCCATTAAGCACGAAGATGGATGGATGGATGGATGGATGGGGTTTTACAGCATCAGCCTTTGTAGGTTATGTAAGGCCATTAAGCATGAAGATGGATGGATGGATGGATGGATGGATGGATGGGGTTTTACGGCCTATCAGCCTTTGTAGGTTATGTAAGGCCATTAAGCATGAAGATGGACTATCAGTCCCTGTTGGCTGCATAACTTGTAAAGCCATTAACAATCAGTAATTAAGCATGAAAGTCACTGACCAGTCTAAATGCAAGTCATGCCTTCCCTAGTTTGTCTACTTCTATGAATCATTTAAGATGTGGTGGGTCTATTCTGACCCCCAGCCCAAAGGGAGATGTAGTGGGTCTATTCTGACCCCCAGCACACAGGGAGATGTGGTGGGTCTATTCTGACCCCCAGCACACAGGGATATGTGGTGGGTCTATTCTGACCCCCATTCCACAGGGAGATGTGGTGGGTCTATTCTGACCCCCATTCCACAGGGAGATGTGGTGGGTCTATTCTGACCCCCAGCCACAGGGATATGTGGTGGGTCTATTCTGACCCCCATTCCACAGGGAGATGTGGTGGGTCTATTCTGACCCCCACCCACAGGGATATGTGGTGGGTCTATTCTGACCCCCGACCCACAGGGATATGTGGTGGGTCTATTCTGACCCCCACCCCACAGGGATGTGGTGGGTCTATTCTGACCCCCGACCCACAGGGAGATGTAGTGGGTCTATTCTGACCCCCACCCCACAGGGATGTGGTGGGTCTATTCTGACCCCCACCCCACAGGGATATGTGGTGGGTCTATTCTGACCCCCGACCCCCAGGTGGAAAGAAACGAAAGAAACCAACAACACAAAGCTCTTATCATGAAGCATTCATTCCCATCATCAAGTAACATAAAATGGACACATCTCTTTGGTTTTCTCACCATCTTTGAAAAATCAGAATTGACTAAAAAGAAATTTGTACTAGAAAATTATAACAATTATCAGGCACAGAAGTATAAGAAAAACAAAATGTCTTCATTTCTTGAAATCTATATATATTTGAATGATCTATGAATGGGTACATACAGAAAAGAAAAAGAGACTGATGTTTTAACCTATGTTAATGTTTTGTTAGCACAAAACAACTACTAGTCCAACAAACCATGAAGTACATTCGGGGGGAAAGAATAAAATATTGAGAACTGTGTCTGATATGTAAACACAACCAAAAATCACACTGACATTCCAAAGTTGGGGCTAAAGAACATCGGGTATTAATCATTAATGAATGCATTTGGCAAGGTTCCCCTGGCAAGAAAAGGCAATGTTCAACAGAAAGGGGAGATGAGAGAGTGGGAAAAGAGGACAGAGAAAAGGTCAAGAAAGAAGTCAAGAAGATGAGACAGAGGAGAGGAGAGAGAGAGAGGAGAGGGAGGAGAGGAGAGGGAGGAGAGGAGAGGAGAGGAGAGGAGAGGAGAGGAGAGGGAGGAGAGGAGAAGAGAGGGGAAGATAGAATAATACAGGAGAGGAGAGGAGAGGAGAGGAGAGGAGAGGAGAGAGGGGAAGATAGAAGAATACAGGAGAGGAAAGGGAAGGAGAGGAGAGGAAAGGGAAGGAGAGGAGAGGAAAGGGAAGGAGAGGAGAGGAAGGAGGGAGAGGAGAGGGGAAGATAGAATAATACAGGAGAGCAGAGGAGAGGAGAGGAGAGAGGGGAAGATAGAAGAATACAGGACAGGAGAGGAGAGGAGAGGAGAGGAGAGGAGAGGGGAAGATAGAAGAATACAGCAGAGGAGAGGAGAAGAGAGGAGAGGAAAGGAGAGGAGAGGGGAAGATAGAAGAATACAGCAGAGGAGAGGAGAAGAGAGGAGAGGAGAGGAGAAAAAGAAAAAAACTCAACAAAAATATTTAAAAACATGAGAAAGGGGGCAAGGTGGGAGACAAAGGAAACCGATAGTGAATTCAGAGAAACTGATGGATATTAGAGGAAATACTGACATGGAAGGCAAGCAGAAGGGGGAGGAAGAAAGGGAAGGCTGTACATGCTCAGTAGAGTAAGCAACCCACTCATGCTCTAAGCCAAGCTTGCTGTATAATTTACTGCCTTTCTCGGTGAGTATTACTGGCCCTGAAGGACTGCTACAATCCCAACTCGAGCTTGACAAAAATGTACATCAAGCATCCCAAGTTCCCGGATTTTTATACCTGGCAATGTACAGCGGTGTACTGGCACCTATATTGTCAAGATATCTTGTCAAGTGCATGTATGTTTCAATTTGTAAAATGTCGTTATTTCTAGTTTTCAGAGCCCCATTACATTACGATTTTACATACTGTAACTGAGCAGTTCCTGACACGGATTGTAAAACATGCTATCTGCATGCTGGACTGAAAAGGTTGAACACCACTTTTTAACAAGAAGGGCAAAGCCCACACGACTCACATGCTTGACCTTGACCTTTATATGACCTTGACCTTCAGGTGACCTTCAAGGTCAAGGTCAAACAACTAAACCTAGCAATGACATCATACACTAAGAAATGATTTACACATTTTTTTCCTACCAAAAAAACATGTGACCTTGACCCAAGGTCAAGGTCATCCAAGGTCATGCAACACAAAGCTCTTAATTCAAGACATAGGAAGCACAATGGTGCTTATTGGCACTTTCTACCATGAGATATAGTCACTTTTAGTGGTTCACTACCCCATTTTGGTCACATTTCATAAGGGTCAAAGTGACCTTGACCTTGATGATATGTGACCAAATGTGTCTCATGATGAAAGTATAACATGTGCCCCACATAATTATTAAGTTTGAAACAGTTATTTGCCATAGTTCAGGGTCAAGGTCACTTCAAAATATGTATACGATCCAACTTTGAAGAGCTCCTGTGACCTTGACCTTGAAGCAAGGTCAACCAAACTATATCAATAGATAGGGCTTGCTTTGACCTATATACCACTTGTAGCTGAGGTCGCCATTCTCAATAACGTGGGAGAAAATTGGGAAAATGTGAAAAATGACTGTTTTTGAGACCACATTTATGGCTCCTGTGACCTTGACCTTGAAGCAAGGTCAAGTCACTATGTATGTTTTTTGAGGCCTTGTCATCATACACCATCATGCCACATTTGGTGTTGATAGACTTAATAGTCTCCGAGAAAAATCCAACGTTTAAGTTTTTTACGGACGCCCGCCCGCCCGCCCGCCCGGACGGACGGACGACACGGCTCAGTACATAGACTCACTTTTGCTTCGCATGTGAGTCAAAAAAAGGCAAAGATGATGAAGTTCTGACAATGATGTACATGGTTTCAGAGAAATGCAAACCTGTGGACAGGTGAGATTTTAGACCAAGTACAATCAGGGGAGAACAACTCCTGCAGATGACAGCAAAGATATCACTAAACTTCACCTGTCATGAATACAAACATGGCAGACTTTCCATTTTAGAACACTGAGGAAAATGATTCGTAAAATAAGCACTATGATTGCAGAAAAAATAATTTCCAAATTACATGAAAGTGAATTTTTACTGCAATGCTTGAACCACTGAGGTGAAATTTTCTAGGCTGTCAACTCATACATGACACTACATATCACATTATTCACAACCTTTTCCTCCCACAACATTAATGTTTGTTTTATCAAGCACTGAATGTTACAACCAAAAACACATGCAGCAAGCTGGATTCCCTATCGGCGGAGTTGACTGTTTAGCAAATTTTGCCCTAAGGGACCACAGAACATTTTCTTTTTCTTTGCTTTTTTCAAAGAGCACTGAAAAAAAGTGTGTAGATGAATGAAGAAACATAGCACCGGATCATTACACATCAAATTTTCTCAATGCTCTGAAAAATTTGCAGGTACATCCAGTTATTAAAAAGTTGGTACAACACTAAAAGAACAGCAACAACAACAAAAAAGACTAACAAAAACACCACACCAGTCTAAAACTTGCTAAAAACTTTTTTTTCAACTGTATTTTCAGTTTACATTCAACTAGAAAGATCTTCAACTACAAAGAACTGCTCACAAAAGACCACCTGGAGCACTGCACCCAGCAGCAACAGACATGGATACAAGCTGGAAGACAGACAGACAGACAGACTAGAAGACTGTCAAGTCAATTCCATGACCTCCCTCTAGGCAGTAATTCCCATGGCCATCGGCTTGGGCTCTTTGTTCTCCTTGGCGCCGGGCAGCGGGCGGCGGAAGAGAAGGATGTGCGGTTCTGAAACATCAGGAGAGGTCTTTGAGGATGAAGGAAGGAATGGGAGGATGAAATAAATTATGAAAAAAATGAATGGGCAGAGATATGATTGGATGGATGGATGGATGGATGGATGGATGGATGGATGGATGGATGGATGAATGGATGGATGGATGGATAAGTGGGTGGGTGGATGAATGACAGATGTGTGGGTGGATGAATGACAGATGGGTGGGTGGATTGAATGACAGATGGGTGGGTATATGGATCAATAATGGATGGATGCATACAAAGAGGAGGGGGGAAGAGGGGGGGAAATCAAACTTTTAAAGGGGAAAATTATGGCATGCCAGTAAGCATGATTAAAAAATTTTTTTGCGGATGCAGAAATTTCCAAACCTCTCGATGACTTTTCAATTTTAGCAAAAATTTCCAAACTTTTCAAGGCCCCTGAAAAATACTTTGCAAATTAAAAAAACTTTTCCGGGTTTTTAGTGACCATGGGCACCCTGATGGATGGATAGATGGATGGTGCATAGATGAATGAATGAACGGAAGGATGACTTAATGGATATGTGGCTGGAGGGATTGATGGATGGATAAATGATCAAATGAATATGATGACAGGATGGATATAGAATGGATGGATGGATGATAAATAATTGAATGAATGAATAAATGAATGAATGGATAACAATGGTTGGATGAATGAACAGAGGCATGAATGAATTGATGAATGAATGAATAAATGAATTATTTAAGCAAACTGATGAATGAACAAGTGAAGAAATGCATAGACAAATAGATGGATGAATAAATGGATTAATCAGTGAGTAAATGTATACATAAATGAATGACTTAAAGAGTGATGATTGAAGAGCTATATAAAATCAGGGATTCCTAGACAAGGGACAACACTATCAATGAAAATGATGACGATTATCATCATCTTTATCTACATGTATTAATTATGATTCTATTGATTGCTGATGATTTGTTCCTAGATGTCGGAATTCTGCCAGGTTTCTGGGAGATTAAAGGATTGTTGGAGAGTGTGGGCACTGTTGTAGAGGACAGCTTCCAGGAGAGATGCTGGTCTGTGCCTGTCTGGCACTCTGAGCACAGAGTTCAGGTGTGCTGCTTGCCAGTGCTACGACTACTGGCATCACCGTGCTTTTTACACTCCACAACTTCTATATTTTCTCTGTCAGAATAATTCTGATTTCTACAAGGATACCTGCAGAAGGGACGCGATTCTCACAAGGATCGAGGCAGACACCTGGGAACACGTTGGAGACAACCAAAACTGCTGGTGGCTACTGTCAGAGAAGACATTGGGAGAGGCAGTGGATGGGTAGAGTTTTGTGGCCTATTTGCAGTCTGATTAATGCTATTTTAACGAAAAGCATGAGAAATGATTGGGATAAGAGCATGTCTAGTTACAATTACCCCAGTTATTCACCTCTCACAACATTGCATAGGGAGAGGTAATGGTCAATTCCTGTTCCCAACCCACCAAGGGGGTCGGGGTGTGGGAGGGGGTGGGGGAGGGGGTGGGGGGTGTGGGAGTAGGAGAGCAGAGACAATCAAAAAGACACCTGCAGGCATGAAACAGGAAAAACCAAAGGAAACTGAGGAGGATGGGCAGGCTTCCTGTTCTCTGTCCATTGGGTGCAGGAGGGACAGTCAGTCGAGATCGGACCGGTCACTCACTCCAGACACTGCTCAAGGATGTGAGTGAGCCACTTGGGCACAAGCAGGGTCTGTGGAGACAGACTGACCACCACTATTACTTTCACTACTTACTACTTATCGAGTCACAGCAAATACTTTCATGTGAACGATGCTAGCAGCCGGGGGCACAGATCCATGGTTCTTTGGCACAGGCAGACACTCGCTACAACTGTGAGGGTCGAGGTGAAAAATTGTGGAAGCCAACTTTGGCGCGTTCATCTGCAGCCTGGTTGCATGCTCCCCAGGGAGTTGAGAAGATTTTAGAGTGATAAAAAGAGATAGCCCAATGACCAGGGGGTAAATGTGTACCGTCTGGGCACCCATCAATGGCTGGAAAATTTGCAATATAAAAAAGAGCACCTGTGGGACAGGCAGGCACTTGCTACAACTACTACTATCAGGGGGGAAAAAGTTGTGATGACCATGACCTGACTGACCCTATTTTTTCCTGCTGACCTTTAACGTTCAGTCAATTGTGAAAAAAAGATTTAAAAAAGAGAAAGAAATAATAATCCAGAGTTCTCCCATCCCAGGTATTGAACCACGGCACTGCGCCTTGCGCATAATCAAACGCCAAAGCTTGATCGCCTACATGTACCCGTCTGTCAAAAACAGGGTTTTGTTAGAGGAGCTGATTATGCAGTCATGCAAGAGGGGAGACTCCTGGATACAGGGCTGTCAGGAGCTGGTGATCTACATATCAATTGTTAACATGGTGTTGAGGAAGCTCCATTTTAAGATGACTTTTTCTTTTGTTGGCTTGTCATAGATGTTGAACCAACACTCACGCAGTCATGAAGGTGCATCATAGATGTTCACCTTGTATTCATATTCATTCATGGGTTACAAAACATTGAAACAAAACAGGGTAGCAGTAAGCAACATTGTGTGTGCTGTCCCATGATCTTCCCTATGAGTATGAGCTACATTTAAGTAAAATAAAATTTCAACTAAAAAGTTATTTTGATTTAGTATCATTTACACTCAGATGAATCTACTGCATGCATGCACATACACACACACACACATTCGCAGTCTCAATCTAGCAAAAAAAAAATCCCTAAAGCAAAACAACACACACACACACACACACACACACACACACACACACACACACACACACACACACACTCACACACACACACACACACACACACAAACAAAAACACGATAAATGAATTATCAGAAAAAAGAAACAAGAAGGGCAAAGCCCATACGACTCACATGCTTGACCTTGATCTTTATATGACCTTGACCTTCAGGTGACCTTCAAGGTCAAGGTCAAACAACTAAACCTACCAATGACATCATACACAAAGAAATGCTTTACACATTTTCCCTACCAAAATACACGTGACCTTGACCCAAGGTCAAGGTCATCCAAGGTCATGCAACACAAAGCTGTTCATTCAAGACATAGGAAGCACAATGGTGCTTATTGGCACTTTCTACCATGAGATATAGTCACTTTTAGTGGTTCACTACCCCATTTTGGTCACATTTCATAAGGGTCAAAGTGACCTTGACCTTGATGATATGTGACCAAATGTGTCTCATGATGAAAGTATAACATGTGCCCCACATAATTATTAAGTTTGAAACAGTTATCTTCCATAGTTCAGGGTCAAGGTCACTTCAAAATATGTATACAATCCAACTTTGAAGAGCTCCTGTGACCTTGACCTTGAAGCAAGGTCAACCAAACTGGTATCAAAAGATAGGACTTGCTTTGACCTATATACCACTTGTACCTAAGGTCGCCATTCTCAATAACGTGGGAGAAAATTGGGAAAATGTGAAAAATGACTGTTTTTGAGACCACATTTATGGCCCCTGCGACCTTGACCTTGAAGCAAGGTCAAGTCACTATGTATGTTTTTTGAGGCCTTGTCATCATACACCATCATGCCACATTTGGTGTTGATAGACTTAATAGTGTCCGAGAAAAATCCAACGTTTAAGTTTTTTACGCCCGGACGGACGCCCGGACGGACGGACGGACGGACGACACGGCTCAGTACATAGACTCACTTTTGCTTCGCATGTGAGTCAAAAAGAAAACAAAGTCAAGCCTACCTACTAACTCTATTTTGGGGGACCATGCAGGAACAGCAGCAGAAGCAGCAGCAGAAACAGCAGCAGCAGCAGCAGCAGGAACAGCAGCAGAAGTAGCAGCAGCAGCAGAAGCATTGGCAGCAGGCATACCTGGGGTGTGGACCATGAAGTGGACCCATCCTGGAGACTGCTGCACTCCAAGATTGCGCCACTCCGTCTCCGTCATCAGGTGGTTGGTGGCAACCTCCCTGGCCAGCTCCTTGGGGAGGATGACGTGTCTGCAGGCAGCCACAGACAGGAAGAATTTACTTCTTGGGGAGGATGACGTGTCTGCAGGCAGCCACAGACAGGAAGAATTTACTTCTTGGGGAGGATGAGGTGTCTGCAGGCAGCCACAGACAGGAAGAATTTACTTCTTGGGGAGGATGACGTGACTGCAGGCAGCCACAGACAGACAGGAAGAATTTACTTCTTGGGGAGGATGACGTGTCTGCAGGCAGCCACAGACAGCAAGAATTTACTTCTTGGGGAGGATGACGTGACTGCAGGCAGCCACAGACAGCAAGAATTTACTTCTTGGAGAGGATGACGTGTCTGCAGGCAGCCACAGACAGGAAGAATTTACTTCTTGGGGAGGATGACGTGTCTGCAGGCAGCCACAGACAGGAAGAATTTACTTCTTGGGGAGGATGACGTGTCTGCAGGCAGCCACAGACAGGAAGAATTTACTTCTTGGGGAGGATGACGTGTCTGCAGGCAGCCACAGACAGGAAGAATTTACTTCTTGGGGAGGATGACGTGACTGCAGGCAGCCACAGACAGGAAGAATTTACTTCTTGGGGAGGATGACGTGTCTGCAGGCAGCCACAGACAGGAAGAATTTACTTCTTGGGGAGGATGACGTGAAGCCACAGACAGACAGGAAGAATTTACTTCTTGGGGAGGATGACGTGACTGCAGGCAGCCACAGACAGGAAGAATTTACTTCTTGGGGAGGATGACGTGTCTGCAGGCAGCCACAGACAGGAAGAATTTACTTCTTGGGGAGGATGACGTGAAGCCACAGACAGATAGGAAGAATTTACTTCTTGGGGAGGATGGCGTGAAGCCACAGACAGGAAGAATTTACTTCTTGGGGAGGATGACGTGTCTGCAGGCAGCCACAGACAGGAATAATTTACTTCTTGGGGAGGATGACGTGTCTGCAGGCAGCCACAGACAGGAAGAATTTACTTCTTGGGGAGGATGACGTGTCTGCAGGCAGCCACAGACAGGAATAATTTACTTCTTGGGGAGGATGACGTGTCTGCAGGCAGCCACAGACAGGAAGAATTTACTTCTTGGGGAGGATGACGTGTCTGCAGGCAGCCACAGACAGGAATAATTTACTTCTTGGGGAGGATGACGTGTCTGCAGTCAGCCACAGACAGCAAGAATTTACTTCTTGGGGAGGATGACGTGTCTGCATTCAGCCACAGACAGCAAGAATTTACTTCTTGGGGAGGATGACGTGACTGCAGGCAGCCACAGACAGGAAGAATTTACTTCTTGGGGAGGATGACGTGTCTGCAGGCAGCCACAGACAGCAAGAATTTACTTCTTGGGGAGGATGACGTGTCTGCAGGCAGCCAGACAGGAAGAATTTACTTCTTGGGGAGGATGACGTGTCTGCAGGCAGCCACAGACAGGAAGAATTTAGTTCTTGGGGAGGATGACGTGTAGCCACAGACAGACAGGAAGAATTTACTTCTTGGGGAGGATGACGTGTCTGCAGGCAGCCACAGACAGGAAGAATTTACTTCTTGGGGAGGATGATGTGTCTGCAGACAGCCACCGACAGGAAGAATTTACTTCTTGGGGAGGATGACGTGACTGCAGGCAGCCACAGACAGGAAGAATTTACTTCTTGGGGAGGATGACGTGACTGCAGGCAGCCACCGACAGGAAGAATTTACTTCTTGGGGAGGATGACGTGACTGCAGGCAGCCACAGACAGGAAGAATTTACTTCTTGGGGAGGATGACGTGACTGCAGGCAGCCACAGACAGAAAGAATTTACTTCTTGGGGAGGATGAGGTGTCTGCAGGCAGCCACAGACAGGAAGAATTTACTTCTTGGGGAGGATGACGTGTCTGCAGACAGCCACAGACAGGAATAATTTACTTCTTGGGGAGGATGACGTGTAGCCACAGACAGGAAGAATTTACTTCTTGGGGAGGATGACGTGACTGCAGACAGCCAGACAGGAAGAATTTACTTCTTGGGGAGGATGACATGTAGCCACAGACAGGAATAATTTACTTCTTGGGGAGGATGATGTGTCTGCAGGCAGCCACAGACAGGAAGAATTTACTTCTTGGGGAGGATGACGTGTCTGCAGGCAGCCACAGACAGGAAGAATTTACTTCTTGGGGAGGATGACGTGACTGCAGACAGCCACAGACAGGAAGAATTTACTTCTTGGGGAGGATGACGTGTCTGCAGTCAGCCACAGACAGCAAGAATTTACTTCTTGGGGAGGATGACGTGACTGCAGGCAGCCACAGACAGGAAGAATTTACTTCTTGGGGAGGATGACGTGTCTGCAGGCAGCCACCGACAGGAAGAATTTACTTCTTGGGGAGGATGACGTGTAGCCACAGACAGGAAGAATTTACTTCTTGGGGAGGAGGATGTGACTGCAGGCAGCCACAGACAGACAGGAAGAATTTACTTCTTGGGGAAGATGACGTGTCTGCAGGCAGCCACAGACAGGAAGAATTTACTTCTTGGGGAGGATGACGTGACTGCAGGCAGCCACAGACAGGAAGAATTTACTTCTTGGGGAGGATGAGGTGAAGCCACAGACAGGAAGAATTTACTTCTTGGGGAGGATGACGTGTAGCCACAGACAGGAAGAATTTACTTCTTGGGGAGGATGACGTGTCTGCAGTCAGCCACAGACAGGAAGAATTTACTTCTTGGGGAGGATGACGTGTCTGCAGACAGCCACAGACAGGAAGAATTTACTTCTTGGGGAGGATGACGTGTCTGCAGGCAGCCAGACAGGAAGAATTTACTTCTTGGGGAGGATGACGTGACTGCAGACAGCCACAGACAGGAAGAATTTACTTCTTGGGGAGGATGACGTGTCTGCAGGCAGCCACCGACATGAAGAATTTACTTCTTGGGGAGGATGACGTGTCTGCAGGCAGCCACCGACATGAAGAATTTACTTCTTGGGGAGGATGACGTGACTGCAGACAGCCACAGACAGGAAGAATTTACTTCTTGGGGAGGATGACGTGTAGCCACAGACAGGAAGAATTTACTTCTTGGGGAGGATGACGTGTAGCCACAGACAGGAAGAATTTACTTCTTGGGGAGGATGACGTGTCTGCAGGCAGCCACAGACAGTCAGGAGAATCTACAACAAGGGCCTGGCATGTCCCATTCAAGTTCCAACCCTGTCCTTGTTAAAGATGTTGTTGACAGACTTTGTGATTTTGTTCAATGACTATTTTTTCTATCAATAAGAAACAAACACACGACAAACACCAAAAACAAAGTATTTCGGGCACACACCCTTCTTCAGTGAACGTTACAGACAAACATAAATGACTATTTTTTCATGACTTAACCCTTTTGAGTTCTGATGGTAAAATTTATGTAGGCTACTACTAGAATTGAGATGCATGTTGTCAGCACAGATGTCTGGACACAGATCCATCCATTTCCCAACTCTTGGGAACAAATTAGAGACTGAAAATGGTAAAAAGATCTTGCATGGAACCCCACTGACCATTCCCACACAGGGACCTTAGTTTGATGGGAAACACAACTTAAAGTGACGCACCCTCCTCTTTGCAACTGTTACCCAGTGAATATATGGCGGGTGTGCTAACGTTTACAGACAGAACATGAAAGGGTTAAGAAACTACACAACAGATAGTGTGTGTGTGTGTGTGTGTGTGTGTTTGTGTGTGTGTATGTGTGCATGTGTGTGTGCAGTGTGTGTATACTGTATGCACACAACTATCCATTTTTTTTGTACCCGGATCTGTGTGTCTGTGAGTCGGTGCATATGAGTGCACAAATGAGTCATGAGAAAGCACATGTGTCATGAATAAGCACACATGCATGTGTTACACACTATTCAACACACTGAGAATGTGTGTGGATGGGACACTCAGTGCAAAATTTTCTTCATCTCACCTGTATTCAAACTCGTCATCGCGGTATCTCTCCGAATAGAAAATGTCCTCAGCTGACATCTTTTCTCCAAGTAGAAAATGCAAGTCTTATCTGCAAGAAAAAGGTTATATTCACGAGCCACTGGTGGTCATTGTTATAACTCTAAGATGAACATGCAATTAAATGAAACACAAGAATATGTGATTTAATAAGAGATTATTAATTTAATAATAGATTTAATAATATTACATGTTAGATGGAGGGACTTCTTTCTTTGAACCACATTCTCAGCCTGTGCTAAGGCGAATCCCACAGGGAGACTGATGATTTCAAGATCATTTGATGAGCATCTGAGACTATGACCCACGTGTGGCGCACTCCCCCCCCCCCCCCCCCCCCCCCCAGTGTCAGGAAGACGGGGTTGAAAGGGAATGAGGGGGGGGGGGGGGGGGGGGGGACTGGGTGGAGGGGAGTGGGGGGAGAGCACACCTGCTGTTCCACTTCTCTAGAAGTTTCCTGTCCTCTAGTCTAATACGTTATTGCATAAACCACAACATTTACTAGTTAATTTTTAGTGGAGATAATCAGCTCTGGAGAATACTGACCATCACTGAGCATGATTTAACAGATCAGGATGTATATTTGGATAGCGTTTTACAGCCTATCACTGAAACAGTTTGGAGTAAACGCAATTGAAGTCACGGAGTTGATCATAGTCATTCGCTACGAATCGCGTAGGGAGAAGCGGTGGGTCATTTCTTACCCCGAACCCACAGGGGGAAATAGAGCAGGAGCATGACTTCACCATTCAGGTATGTGCATCATTAATTAGTCAGAAGCATTAAAATATCAATACAAACAATGGCAAATGGGTATTGATTATCGACGCATATATTTTTACCCTGCAGCATTTTCAGGTGATAAATACCTGTATTATTTGAATAAAATGCATTCAAGACACTGGCGTCAATATTTCCCCAAACAGTTTGAATATTCGGTACGTCAAACTTGACTTTAGAAAACGATTTTTACTGGGTATACTATTATTACATGTTTACATGCCCATGGCTGCAGTTAGGTAGTCCACAAGTATACGTAGGAGGAAACGGCAGTATAAAAATATCTAGGTTTATCAATTTAGAAACTTTTGCATCTCTTCACCGAAGCCCGCTGAAGTGGGCTTAACCAATACACAACAGTCACGGGGCACAACCCACAAGAATAGTAAGTGGCGACCCAACTCGTCTACGGTCTCGATTCTACTTGTAGAACTTTGTAGTTCAACTATAGTTGTACTAGTAGTTGTAGACTCAAATCTATTTTCAAATGTGGCGATCACGACAAACCCCTTTCACATTACTTTTGCACTTATTGTCCGATGTGCTGGCTGGAAAAGTAGCAGAAAAAGATTTAATAAGAACTGACATTACAGCAGGGTAATTCTATGATGAATGTGATGCCTGATGGGCCGTTTTATGGAAATTCTGCGCCAAAATTGTCCACATCATTTGTAACTGTCACTCTAGGACAGGTGTCCCAAAGATTAAAAGACAAACTGAAACACGAGGCTTCCCAAAATGCAGCCTGTTATTAGGAAAAAACATACCGTAAGAAGTTTCTTCGCTTGCAGCGGTAAAAGCACCAGTTGACAAATTTTGAGTTGAGCGCGCTCGCATACGGTCCACTGGCCTGGTTATACGAAAATGGGAATGTCTGAAGGAGTCTGGAAAGAACTTAAACACATTTTAACTACTTATTTACGCTCTATAGGAAAGAAAATAGCATTCATAATACTTTGCATATTCAAAAATATCATAGAAATGAATACATTATTTCTAGCAGTATCTCGTTTATGTAACTTCTTCCCCAGTGATTTTCGTGCCACTCTATTCTGATTTTACACAGTCAAGATGGCGATGCTTGTGCGGTATGTCCTTCGCAGCAGGAGTTATTTGTTCATTAGTTTGGGTATACGTAGTGCTAATGCTCTTCTACAATCACCATGCCATTATTATCGATTAAGATTATATTTCTGATATTTTTTATATTTTTATTTGACTTCGATATGGAGCAGACGATTCGGAAAGCTCATGCACTCAAGCTGCCGTGTTTTGTCTTTTGACCTCACGCAGGGTCAAATACCTTTTGAGGTTATTGCAGACTACTGCAAACATCCTGTCACGATGGTTACCCCATCTTTGCTTTTACTGATAATTACGTCGCCTCTGATAGTTCGTGTGAAAACTGCATCAAAGAAATAAGAGATATGCCATAGAACTGATAATGTTACGAGATAAACTGGTTCTGACCTTGACATTGAACTTGAACTTGAACTTGAAAAATTCTATGAGGTAGGCTGTGTAGCCTTTAGTTCCTAGTGCTAGACTTGCATGCGTGGCGGCTAGTATGCAGTCTAGGTGCAGCAGGTTGGGTTATACATAGTAGGGCTGTCTTTCCAGAAGTAGTCTAACCTAGCCTTGAAGTTGTCGACAGTGTTCGCATACGGCGTCTTCGGGAAGACTGTTCCAGGTGTTGACGACTATATATATATATATGAATGAGAGTAATTGACTCTCACGTTTAGTCTGCATTGGTCTTTGGGGAGTTTGAGAGAGTGGCCTCTGGTTTCTCTGCTGTTGGTTGGCTTGAAGTATTGTGTACAGGTTACTTTTGCGCAAAAGCAACAACGCTTTGCGAAATGAATTTCATAAGGTGCGCAGTCGCCAGGATGTGTGCTGTTCATTCTGAAAATTTTGAACACGGAAATTATAAAAAGTTTTCATTGTGTGAAACTCTTAAGTTTTCTGCACCCTGTCCGAAATTCAGAACTGTAACTTCACATAAATGTGAATGTGATTGTGAATGTAGGAAGAGAACATACACATTTATACAGAGGAAAGGTGTGCTTAACACGGGCAGTGATGAATGTGGCTGTCATTTCGCCTTCTAGGAGATACTTTTTCTGTAGTAGTCAGGGGTCGAGCACTAGATTCATGCTGCTGTGATTGTGGGGACGGGTGGAAATTGTTTTGTTTTTTATTAACAGTTCTCCTGTACGTCCATACTTGTGTAACTAGATGTGTGACAGCTTGATATACTTTCTTCTTGTCTTTTTCTCGCTAATGGTCCTTGTACTTGTTAGAGCCATCAGCCTGGCTTTGAGTAAATTAAAAACATCATTTTGATGTTTGTCAGATTTTTGAAGGAGTAAGCCTCACTGATCCCCTTCATAAATTTTTTTTTGGAGAAACATGGTAGTGAGTTGTAATAGTTAAGTACAGTGGTGTGTGTGTGTGTGTGTTTTGTGTGTGTGTGTGTGTGTGTGTGTGTGTGTGTGTGTGTGTGTGTGTGTGTGTGTGTGTGTGAGTGTGTGTGTGTGTGTGTGTGTGTGTGTGTGTGTGTGTGTGTGTTTTGTGTGTGTGTGTGTGTGTGTGTGTGTGTGTGTGTGTGTGTGTGTGTGTGTGTGTGTGTGTGTGTGTGTGTGTGTGTGTGTGTGTGTGTGTGTGTGTGCATGTGTGTGTGCGTCAGTGTGTGTGTGTGTGTGTCACTGTGTGTGTGTGTGTGTGTGTGCAGGGGTGGATCAGTTAATTTTTTTTTGGGGGGGGGGATGTTTCCAAAATGTTTTTAGGAACGGGGGGGGGGGGGGGGGGGGGGCGGGGGGGGGGGGGGGGAGGGGGGGAGCTATGAAGGCGCAAAGCGCTAAACCAACACCGCAAAGCGGGGGGGGGGGGGAGAAGGCTGCAAAATGGTGCAATCTGGTGCGTTCTGATGATGATCATTGTCAGTTTCAGGCTGACTGAAAAAAATCATCTTTTTTTTTTTTTTTTTTTTGGCTGTTGGTGTGTGTGTGTGTGTGTGTGTTTTGTGTGTATGTGTGTGCACGTGCATGTGTTTGTTTTGGGGGAGAGAGAGAGAGAGAGAGACTCAGAGAGAGAGAGCGTGTGTGTTAGTTTACACTCTTTACTTGAAATGTTGAATGGGTATTTTGGAAGCACTACTTTTTCATAGCCCGTCGTTTTCATGGGTCTTTAACACTGTTGACCCCAAGTATCGATGTGCAAGGAACGACATTTGAAAGGAGAGTAAAAATAAGATAACAAAATGGACAAGGATTTTAAACAATCATATACAATAAGGGGAAATTTTCTGTATTCATGTGGAGAGAGAGGAAAAAAAAGAAGAAGAGAAAGGCACTGAAGTGAGAGAGAGAGAGAGAGAGAGAGAGAGAGAGAGAGAGAGAGAGAGAGAGAGAGAGAGAGAGAGAGAGAGAGAGAGAGAGAGAGAGAGAGAGAGAATGTATGTGGGTGGGTGTGTGTGTGTGTGTGTGCATATGTGTGCATGTGTGAGTGTGTGCACTTTAGTTGTGGATCTATTTCTAAGTATTCACCTTTCCACCAGTATGCATGTATGGATACATGTCACCATTGATGTTTATTTTTCTTCTTTCATTGTTGCTGATCCAAGTTATCATTCCGTCATGTATTTATTCTTCCATCTTTCACTTATATTCTATTTCTAGAACTAAATAGTCATCCCACCATTCTTTGGCAGTTCTCCTTATGTCATGACCCTTGGGGGTTGGGGGTCAGAGTTGACTCCGTGAGTTTCCCTGTGAGGTGATTTACCAGGGACCTCATGACTTGATTTTCGCTTACTGGAAACTATTCTAGTGATTTTCTTGCTTGTTGGCCTTACAAAAGTTACATAGCCTACAAAGGGTGATAGGCCATCCACTTCATCCACCCATCCATCCTTTTGTCACTGTCTTTTACAATTTAAGTATTCATCCTGTGTTAATTCCTCCTGTCACTTTTACAATTCAAGTATTCATCCTACCACCTGTGTTCATTCCTCCTTCTGTCTGTTGTTTACAATTCAAGTATTCATCCTACCTTCTGTGTTCATTCCTCCTTCTGTCACTATCTTATACAATTCAAGTATTCATCCTACCACCTGTGGTTATTCCTCCTTCTGTCACTATCTTATACAATTCAAGTATTCATCCTGTGTGCATTCCTCTGTCTGTCACTGTCTTTTACAATTCAAGTATTCATCCTATGTTTATTCCTCCTTCTGTCACTCATGTTGCAGGTCCCTGGGAAGGCAATGTCTGCTGAAGCAGCAGGCACTTCTGGCTAGTGCCAGGTGAGTTGGGTTGCCATGGCAACTCTTTGTCTCCAGGGGCAGCAGGGTCAGACACAAGTGATGCCCGATTCCCCAGAGCGTTGTGACCAGATGTTCTCTTCTAGCAAGGAGTAGTAAAGCTAGACTTGCCTGAACAGGCAACAATATTTTCCTTCGATGTATTTTAGAATCACAGCACACAATGGTTTGAAAACTTTGTCGACACACTTTCAAACAGACTGTCTGTTTAGTTAGCCTGACCCTCGTGACTGATATTGTGCACATGTTCAGTGCAAAACACAGTTTTGAAGTAAGAGACACTGATATTAATTTGACTAGTGTGTGTGTGTGTGTACTGAAGTGGCACAAACTTTTGCAAGGCTAGTTGATTTTGCTTTGAGACAAATGGCTTTTCCATCTGCTTGCCTGGATGGGTTAGCAGTTTTGAGAACGTGTTGCTGTACTTGTTGCAGATGCCATGATGTAGGATCTTAGCTACTTCATTATCCTTCCAGGCATTAATGATTATTTGTCATTGTTGTTGTAGTTGTCATCATAGACGTAAGCCAAGGAAATTATGTTTTCCCTTGGTTAGATCATTCATTAGTTTCCTGACAGAATCACCCAAAAGGTTCAAAATGCGTTTTAAATAAATTTGATGCAAGGTCAGGGTTTCACCCAGGGAACAAACCATAAAAATTAGGAGGTTATCTGTTATTTACTTTTGGAATTGCAACTATAAAGATAAATGTTATC
>JAWQFJ010002162.1:12566-16753 GCA_034096865.1 Theodoxus fluviatilis | reverse complement strand
TAGTGTTAATGGTGGTTGTGGTGATGCTGCTACTTCTGTTGTAGTGTTGATGGTGGTTGTGGTGATGCTGCTACTTCTGTTGTAGTGTTGATGGTGGTTGTGGTGATGCTGCTACTTCTGTTGTAGTGTTGATGGTGGTTGTGGTGATGCTGCTACTTCTGTTGTAGTGTTGATGGTGGTTGTGGTGATGCTGCTACTTCTGTTGTAGTGTTAATGGTGGTGGTGGTGATGGTGCTACTTCTGTTGTAGTGTTAATGGTGCTGGTGGTGATGGTGCTACTTCTGTTGTAGTGTTGATGGTGGTTGTGGTGATGCTGCTACTTCTGTTGTAGTGTTAATGGTGCTACTTCTGTTGTAGTGTTAATGGTGCTACTTCTGTTGTAGTGGTGATGGTGGTTGTGGTGATGCTGCTTGTGGTGATGCTGCTACTTCTGTTGTAGTGTTAATGGTGGTTGTGGTGATGCTGCTACTTCTGTTGTAGTGTTAATGGTGGTGGTGGTGATGGTGCTTGTGGTGATGTTGCTACTTCTGTTGTAGTGTTAGTGGTGGTTGTGGTGATGGTGCTTGGGTGGGTGGTGGTGATGATGGTGGTGGTGGCAGTGGTAATGATGATGATGATGACGACAACAACGATAACGACGACGAGGAGGAGGACGATGACGACGACGTTGACGACGATGATGAAGGTGACGATATGATGATGACGACGACTTCGAAAACGACGACAAAAACGACGATGATGATGATGATGATGATGATGTGCTGATGCTGCTGATGCTGACGGTGGTGGTGGTGGTGCAGGTAGTGGCGGTGGTTGTAGCGACGACGATGACGAGGAGGAGGAGGAGGAGGAGGAGGAGGAATATTGGAGTTACATGGGCTATCGGCCTCTGCAGGCTATGAAAGGCAGACAACCACGACATCAGCAGAGCTAGCTAGAGTACGGACAAGTCCTTCCCATCCTGCCTACCCCGTCACCGTCCCAGCGTGATCAGCCGCATAAGGTGACTTTGTCGTCTCCTGAGACGTCGCCCCGGCCGCCCTTGCTGGACACCAGTCTACTGACATTAAGGTGATGTCTTTTAATGCACAGTCAGTGCGCCCCAAGACGGATGAGATCCGTGACATCATCACAGACAAGTGTGTTGACATTGCCTTTTTCACAGAGTCATGGCTCTCTGAGAGGGGTGATGAGGCGAAGATCGCCGAGCTGACGCCACCATCCCACAGGACTGAGTCGTTCCCTAGGACAACCGGCGTGGGTGGTGGCATTTGTGTTGTGTACTGTAAGCAGCTCGAACCTCATCTCTTCTTCAAGAAACTTTGTAGTTTTAAGTCGCTTGAAGCTGTTGAGGTCCGCCTTGAACTTCCAAACACTGCCTTGTGCTTTGTGTGCGTTTACCGCCCTCCACCTAGCAAAGCGAACCTCTTGAAAGAGGCTATGTCCATTGAAGAGTTTTCCGACTTGGCAGACTCTTATACATGTCATCATCCACTATTCGTGGGTGATTTCAACTTTCATTTCGAGATTGAGTCTGACTGCTATGTTCGCAAGATTAGGACAATACTGAAAGAACATAGCCTTGTCCAACTGGTTGACGTCCCGACCCACAAGCGGGGTCATACTCTAGATTGGCTCATTGTGCGAGAGACTGAGTCCTTGGTCGGTTCCGTCTCAGTGCAGGATGTTTACATGTCTGATCACTTTGCCGTCTTTTTCAGCGTTGACGTTGCCAAACCTAAGCGTGTTCTCAAGACTATTTCATCCAGAAATTTCAAAAAGATGGTCATTGATGATTTTTCGCTTGATGTTCGGAGCAAATTGAATGCTTTGCAAGATGTCTCTGATGCCTCCCTGGTTGATATGTACAATTCCTCTCTCATTGAAGCCCTTGATCTGCGCGCGCCTCTTGTCACCAGGCGTGTCACTGACCGTCCGTCCGCCCCGTGGCTGACGGATGAGATAAAAGAGGCCAAGCGTGAACTACGCCGTGCCGAGAGGCGCATGCAGACCACTGGGTTGACGGTCCATCGTCAGATTTTTCAGAATTTGCGCAGCAAGCTCAAGGCGCTCCATAGACTAGCTAAGCAAAACCATTTTTGCTCTCGACTCTCAGAAGGCACTGTATTCCGTGACAGATGACTTGTTCCACCCTGACTCTGCGGCTGTTCTGCCAAAGTCCATCCCTGCCCCTGAGCTTCCCGATAAGTTAGCTGATTTCTTTGATGAAAAGATTGAGAAACTCCGCCGTGAGCTTGACGCGACAGATTCTCAGGCTCGGTTTGCTTCCTTCGATGGTAGGGTGCTCGCTGCGTTTGTGCCTGTCTCGGAAGATTTCACTCGCAAGCTGATTCTTGCCTGCCCTTCAAAATCTTGTTCTCTTGATCCGCTGCCCGTTTCACTGCTCAAGCAGTGTCTTGATGATGTGGTCCCTGTTATCACAAGGATCATCAACATCTCCCTCACCACTGGTACCGTACCGGAGCGTCTCAAGCAGGCTGTTGTCATTCCCCTTTTGAAAAAGTCTGGACTTGACCCTGAGTGTTTGAAAAACTTCCGTCCCATTTCGAATCTTCCCTTTGTTTCAAAACTACTTGAAAAAGTCATTCTGTCCCAACTTCAAGAACACCTTCTAGCCAACGGCCTGCTTGACACGTTCCAGTCCGCCTACAAGAAAAACCACTCCACTGAAACTGCTTTACTTCACATCTCTGACCTCCTGCTCTCCTCCGCCGACAATAAAGAAACCTCTGTCCTTGCGCTGTTGGACCTGTCCGCTGCGTTTGACACTATTGATCATTCTATCCTTATTTCTCGTCTCTCTTCTACCTTTGGCATCTCTGGTTCAGCTCTTACCTGGTTCTCATCCTACCTATCTGACCGCAAACAAACTGTCTCTGTCAATGGCCTTCTTTCTTCTCCCAGAGCACTCAAGTACGGAGTCCCTCAGGGCTCGGTGCTTGGGCCAGTTCTGTTCACACTCTATACCCTGCCCCTTTCTGACATCATCAAAGCCCACAACTGCAATTTTCACAAATATGCTGATGACACCCAGCTTCAAGACTCCGCTCCTCCTCGTGACCTGTCTATCATTCTCCACAACTTATCTCTCTGCATTTCCTCCATCAAAGACTGGATGCTCCAAAACAAACTCTGCCTGAATGACAGCAAAACTGAATCCCTCTGTGTGGGTTCTCAGAAGTCACTGTCTCTTGTTTCTGATCACTTTTTGGAGGTGGGTGGGACTGAAATTCCATTTCAAAAGTCTGTTAGGGATCTGGGTGTCTTGATTGACTCAACACTCTCAATGCATGAACAAATCAGTCAGATCTGCCGCTCCTGCAACTTCCAACTGAGAAAGATCTCCTCTGTCCGTAGCTTTCTCACACAAGAGGCTGTCATTCAGCTTGTCACTTCCCTCATTCTAAGCCGTCTCGACTACTGCAACTCCCTGCTTGCAGGACTACCATCCAAACAAATCTCTCGCCTTCAGCGAGTTCAAAACAACGCTGCCCGTCTCATTTTCAGAAAATCCAAGAGAACACATGTTACCCCTCTTTTCATGAAACTCCACTGGCTTCCTGTTGAGTACAGGATCCAGTACAAACTCGCCACTCTCGCCTTCCGTTGCTTTGATGGAACTCTGCCGCCCTATCTCTCATCTCTTCTTCAGATCTACCAACCCTCTCGCTCTCTCCGCTCAGGCTCTGAAAAACTTCTCTGCAAACCTAAAACCACCACCAAATCCTTTGGCCAGAGATCCTTTCACTTTCAAGCACCTTCTGTCTGGAATGCTCTGCCGTCATCTCTCCGTGGCATCACTTCTCTTCCTTCCTTCAAATCTAACCTCAAGACCATTTTTTCCGTAAAGCTTTTTCAGTGTAGTGCCCCTAGGGCCTGACTGCTTCCTGAGAACCGTTAGTGCATTGTACATATCTGTATAAACTGTTTGTTTTGTTTTGTTTTTTCGTCTGTATGAATGTTGACTGAATGTCTGGTTTGTGTTGCTGTGCTGTTTTATATCATCTGCTTTTCATTGGGTTTCTCATGATAAGTTTAGGTCCTGTCCTTTTGCTATCTTGTGTTTCCCTTTAAACTTATATCATGCTTCAAAAAAAAAATTTGATCTGGATTAACATTTTGTTTAGGACTGGTAAGTGTCACTATATGTTTTATTTATATGTTTC
>JAWQFJ010002162.1:2566-5066 GCA_034096865.1 Theodoxus fluviatilis | reverse complement strand
CAATCATACATAGGGCGCTACCAAATATAAGGCGATACATCAGAACACATACTTAACAAACAGAAAAGAAATGAGCACGGTGCGGAAACCAACCATTGAATCTAATCCAACAAACAGGAGTAAGAACGAAAGTAAACAAGGAGACGTTGAAAAAGCATCAGAACCATTCAAAAAGTAAATTAATATCACGTCATTTGAGAAGAAATCTCGAGCTGTGGGTGTTGTGTTTTTTTTAAGTCGTTTGAAATCTATTTCAGTCATACATAAGACGCAACCGCATGTCCGAAAATCTGAGAAAAAAGTATCGCCTTGTAGTCCGAAAATTACGGTAAATAAAAGTAACCCCTGTTCATGTCTGTGCCATGTGGATTTGACTTCCAGACCCAGCACTTGACACTGCTCTGTTCTGATGTGCAGGCCTGGGACGCTGGCTATGGCTATGGCCTGAAGGAACTCTACAAGAGCGGCTACTTCGTCATGGGCCTCACTTTCCTCGTCTCCTCCTTCTTCGTCTTCGCGCTGTAAGAGCTTTTACGCCGGAGGAGGACGGAAGACTCCTGTGACTTTTGGAGGAGTCCAGACAGAAGACGCGACAGTCTGAATGAAGGGAGGTAGATGGAGAGAGGTTGGAATTTTCTGAGCAGCTTGCCATAATGGTAAAGAGTACGCAGGTGCTGAGTATGCCAATTTCACTACCCTACCTCAAAACAGAGCCTCTTTCTCCTCACACTGTCAACTCACACAATCCAAACTTGTTTCATGTTGTTGACAAAAGATCGATGTTTCTGCACATGTGTTTGATGCTTAATAAATCTTCTTCAACTTTGATGTTTTTCATGTTTTGCGCAAAAGATTGAATGCTGTCAGTGAGAGAAAGTGTGACGCTGCTGTGTAAAGTTGAGTTAAGACGAATGCTAACCTCTAATTTGACTAACAATTATGGTTTTATTTCATTTTTTCTTGACCTAGGAACAAAAATATCATTAATAATTGGATGTTGAAGCTGCAATAAAGTTTTTGTGTTGAATAGTTTATCTTTGTGGCTCATTTTATGAATGAGTGGTGGTGTCAAGTTAAGATGAGACTCCAAACTGTCTTCTTCAAATACAACTAAACTAAAGATTACACTCGATTTTTCTTTTCTGTACAGTTTAGACATCATCTAATGCATCATATTTATGGGAAATGAAGAGTGTATCATTACTAATTTACTGTATCAGAAAGTTGATTTTGAAATATTTGTGTCACACAATACTCAGCACCTCTGTACTCTTGACCATATGGGAAATGACCTAAATTAGGAACTTTTCTGTGGATATTTTTTGAGATTCGAAGGGCATTTCTCGTGCTCAATATTGCAAATAAGCTGGAGCCATCAGGTCCTGAAGCTGCAAGTATCAGACGGAAGTGTTGTCAAGAAACATTGGTTATTTTTTGTTGTTTTTGGTATGCACTGGTTTGTTTTGGTTGTTGAAGGGTAAAGTTCGTGATAAATTTCAACTTGCCAAGATAATTTTTTATAATTATTTTTTGTGATTCATTTCCCCTCGTTGGGACATTGTTGTTTCAGTCGAACACTAAGTTGAATCATTTGATGTGATAAAAAAAAGAAAAACAGCAAAGGAAAAGAGTATTAAGATTTGTTTCTCTCAGCCCCTAGCATTTTTGCATTTATCCCTCCAGGTTTACTGGAGGTCCTACAGACTTTATTAGTCTGTCTGTCTGTCTGTCTGTCCCGTCTCCACGGCCTATATCTCAAAAACTACTGGACGGATTTCCTTGAGATTTTGCACACTGACTGGAAGTTAGGTCCCATTCAATATTATCAACTTTTCAGAATCGAGGTTTTAAAAGAAAGTGACTTTTTTACATTTTGGTGTTTCAATGAAAACAATTCAACAGACTCCATTTTGCAAAATCTGTGACGTCATCATTTGACGTCGTATAACGTGACGTCATTTGCGAGTAGAATTTTCAGGATAATGGATTTCGTACACTCAAAGCACCTTCCTCCATAGTCAATAGATGTGAGAGCCTAATCGAGTCAAACTCTTTTCCTACGTTCACAAAACAGCATTTGGCTTCTTTGTATTATGAACGTCTACCAGCAGACGCAAAAAAGCGATACTACGCTGTGTTGGCGTCAAATTCATTCCATTTGTGAAACCGGTAAAGTATATGTACCATCTAGATCGTTGCCTTCGCTGGTTAAAAGCTTGGAATGAGGGTGAAAAGGGCACGATTCTAACGCACTTTAGCCAGGCACTCTCCAGCCATGAAAATAGACGCCGACACGTGACCCAGATTCTCGCACTCAGCTGCGTGATTCGGGTGTAATACTGCCAATAAACATCGTTAAGCTTAAGATTACACCCGAATCACACGGACCGTTAAGGTGCATGGAGTACAGTACCGGTCAAAAGTCACAACGACCACCGACACCGACCATTTCAGCCTTCTTCAGGATGCGTTAGAATCGTGCCGTTGTCGTGGTGGAATC
>JAWQFJ010002161.1:32500-65234 GCA_034096865.1 Theodoxus fluviatilis | reverse complement strand
TGCATGAGAGTCCTGGACACTCACATCTGAACTACAGAGGCGGATACAAGCCCTGGAAATGAGATGCTACCGCAAGATTCTGAACATCTCATATAAAGACCATGTCACGAATGAGGAAGTCAGCAACAGGATCAGGAGAGCAATTCAATGGACAGTACGAAGACCTGCTCTCAATCGTGAAAAGCAGAAAGCTGAAGTGGTACGGTCACGTGTCAAGAGGCAGTGGGCTGGCCAAGACCATCCTGCAAGGTACCGTACCAGGTGGGAGAAGGAGAGGCAGGCAGAGAAAGAGGTGGGAAGACAACATCAAAGAGTGGACAGGCTTGACCTTTGCTGACTCACAGCGAGCCACAGAGGACAGAGATCGATGGAGGAAGATTGTCCGAAAGTCATCAGTGGTGCCTCAACAACCCATCTCAGGGTTAAGAGACTGAACTGAACTGAACTGATGTAAAACGAGGGACGTAGCTACGTAACGTTACTTTTATTTGCTCTGAAGCTACGTAACCAGGAGGTAGCGGAAACCCTTCAGCCACAAGCTACTGAATTAACTCATAAGGTCCTGTAAGTCATTCATGTGTTTCATGCCCTAGTCCTGTAAGGATTATGCAATTTGTAGAAAAAAATCAGTGAAGTAACAGCTTTGTGGGGTGGGTGGCTATGGGTGGTACAGGATTGAGCAGGGTGGGCGGTAATGGGCCCAACAGGATCTTAGGAGTTAACTGAAACTGACGCTGTACACTATTCTCAAACAAACTCTACTTAAAAAGCCCAACGCATGAGTATATGTATGTAAAAAAATAAGATACAGGTGAAGTAAATAGTACACATTCAAGACAAATGATAACTTTTAAAATAATGTACATTACAAATAAACTGCTATACATATTCAAGAGATTTCTAACAACCCCTATTTCTAATTCACTGAATTACAAAGTCAAAGGGCTATATAGTTCCTTGTATGAGAAAATTTATGCTGAAAAACAATTCTTATGATATTTGTTAAGTACGGCTATTAGTTCTGTATTAGTTGTGAGATTTGCATTTTATGTAAATTCTAACTTGTCCATAACTTGTTTACAAATGAAACGTTTAACACAAAATTTGACTGCGTAAGAGAATGCAAAAGTTTACATACTGTCGTGTAATATAATGTAATCAACCATGGTCTTTAGGCAAAGTAAAGTCAATCAATCAATCTTTTCACACACACAACCCACCCACCCCTCTCTCTCTCTCCCCCCCCCCCCCCCCCCCCACCCCCCTGTGTGTGTGTGTGTGTGTGTGTGTGTGTGTGTGTGTGTGTGCTTTTGTCTGTCTGCTTATCTGCCTGACTGTATGTCTGCCTGTTTATTCACTGCAGTTATTGTTATCATCATCAGTGTTTCCTTTGTCATCATCATTACAGTCATCACCATCATCATCATCATCATCATCATCATCATCATCATCATCATCATCATCATCATCATCATCATCATCATCATCATTCTTGTTCTCTTCATTTTTGACTCACATGCGAAGCAAAAGTGAGTCTATGTACTGAGCCGTGTCGTCCGTCCGTCCGGGCGTCCGTCCGTCCGTCCGTCCGTCTGTCCGTCCGTCCGTCTGGGCGTAAAAAACTTAAACGTTGGATTTTTCTCGGAGACTATTAAGTCTATCAACACCAAATGTGGCATGATGGTGTATGATGACAAGGCCTCAAAAAACATACATAGTGACTTGACCTTGCTTCAAGGTCAAGGTCACAGGAGCCATAAATGTGGTCTCAAAAACAGTCATTTTTCACATTTTCCCAATTTTCTCCCACGTTATTGAGAATGGCGACCTTAGCTACAAGTGGTATATAGGTCAAAGCAAGCCCTATCTTTTGATACCAGTTTGGTTGACTTTGCTTCAAGGTCAAGGTCACAGGAGCTCTTCAAAGTTGGATTGTATTAATATTTTGAAGTGACCTTGACCCTGAACTATGGAAGATAACTGTTTCAAACTTAATAATTATGTGGGGCACATGTTATACTTTCATCATGAGACACATTTGTTCACATATCATCAAGGTCAAGGTCACTTTGACCCTTATGAAATGAGACCAAAATGGGGTAGTGAACCACTAAAAGTGACTATATCTCATGGTAGAAAGTGCCAATAAGCACCATTGTGCTTCCTATGTCTTGAATTAACAGCTTTGTGTTGCATGACCTTGGATGACCTTGACCTTGGGTCAAGGTCACATGTATTTTGGAAGGAAAAATGTGTAAAGCAGTTCTTAGTGTATGATGTCATTGGTAGGTTTAGTTGTTTGACCTTGACCTTGAAGGTCACCTGAAGGTCAAGGTCATATAAAGGTCAAGGTCAAGCATGTGAGTCGTATGGGCTTTGCCCTTCTTGTTGCTGTTGCAGTCATAGTCATCACCACCAGCACTAGCACCACCACCATCATCAGGCAAAAATAAAAGTTTTGGTTATGGTAACCTGACCAACCGTTTTTTTCCCCCTTCGACCCTAAACTATTTTTTAAACATGCCCCCCCCCCCCCCCCAAAAAAAAAGGAAAAGAAAAACTTAATGGTAAACAACAAACTGTATGCTATCCCATCCTCCCTGTCTATGAGGTCTTGGGGAATAGACTATTTAAGTAGGAGAAAGTGTTTTCAGTGGAAGATAAAAGTATAAATTATGTTTAATCTGGTCTTTTCTAAAAAATGAAAAATTAAAAAAAGTTCAGACCTACCTACCAACCCTATTTTTGTGTGGCCATGTTACCTTAACAATAACTTCTATCTTAACCCATTATGACCGGATGCTATGCGCGCGTTACATCTCCTTTCAGATGGATGCTACGCAGACATCGCATTTGACAGTGGTGTACTTCTTGTTTCTAGGAAGTGTAGAAATGAAGATATAAATTGTTTAATGAGTGTTGTCGACTTTCGGTTTTTTCCTGAAAAAACCTCAGGTTATAGGAAGCCGTCTTCATCACACGCTGTAGGTCATAATGGGTTTATAGCCAAATCATTATCCTGATATGATCATCATGGTCATCTTCATGGTTGTTATCTCCATCATCATCATCATCATCATCATCATCATCAGCAGCAGCAGCAGCAGCAGCAGCAGCAACAGCAACATGTTTGTCATCATTCTTTTCATCCTCATCTTCCATCTTCCTGCAGATTCCCAGCTGAAGAGACTGTACTCAGATCCCAAGCACACACTGTCCAGTCTTCTACAACCACTGGTGGAGACGGGCGTGACTCAGGAACCCTACATCATCTTCACACCTAGGCTGAATGGCAGGCGGTGGAAGGCAAGACTGCATGTGGGCTGGCCTTACAACCTGGCCTTCACTGGCCTCCACGCAGAGCAGGCTCGGGCCGAGGAGAATGCTTACCTTCTGGCCTGTGATCTGTACAAGGTAGGTTTGGCCTCGGAAAGAGAGGAGGGTGGAAGACAAGGAAAGGGAAGCAGAAGAGAGTGCCTTAGCAATAATATTGTTTATATGACAATGATGACATCAATCCTCTGTCACCTCCTCCTCCCCTCCCCTCCCCTCCCCTCCCCATCCCATCCCCAACAGCAGCAACAGCAACAAAAATAACTTTTGTCATTTTGTGCTTGTTTGCAAAATTAATTTTGGAGACATCCGTCTTTGGTAGACACTGAACCTGGTGTGTTAAGTGTGTGGCAGATGTGAACATTGTCAATGGTTGCAGACAAAAGAACTAATTGCATGGCTGTGTTGCTGGTTGATGATCTTTGGAAGGAAGAGGAAAGGGGTAAAAAGAGATGTGGAGACATGAAAGGAAAAGGTAGGTTGGATGCTCTGAGTGCTTGCACGTGTATGTGTGTGCGTGTGTGTGCGCTTGTACATGTATGTGTGTATATATGCATTAGACTGTGTAGGGAAAGTCCTTTGTGGAGGAGGATACTGCTGTAGCAGGAAGAAAAGGAACAAGGGAACATTTCTTGATGAGATCTTCAAGTCTATGCTGTAACACATTACAGTGCCTTTATTCTTATCGCCTTGCCACTCCTCCTTCTTTCAGACTATAGGCATGATAGCTGTGGTGGAGGGTGAGGCGATACCAGTGGACGAGAACCATGTGTTCGGGCTGCTGGAGGGGCTGTTTGAACAGGGACTGCGAGGCAACATTGAGCCTTCCAAGTTCCACATGGTCACGTCTCGCACGATGCTGGGAGGACTTCCCACCTGGCACGCAGAGATGCAGGTCCCCTGGCCCCATGGCTTCACCGTCTCCACCACAGGCACCACGATGACTTCCGCCCAGTACTCCGTCTGCCTCCTCACCTGCTCCAAGATGAAGGTGCTCAACTCTCATTTCCTCTCTACTTGATGCAAGCTTCTACTCTATGATGATTCACTTGTTTTTCAATAGCTTCAGTTTATGTCAAGGAATTGATTTCAAACAGCTTTACACATTACCCCCTAATCACTAGGCCACTCGACCCATCCTTCGCTGGCACCTGAAAACACAGTGACAGATAGGATGCTCACAGGGGAGTATTCCTACTCTGTTCCGGCTTGCAGGTGTACAAGGGTAAATTGTGCTACAGTGTGCTCTCACAAGTACCAGAATTTACTCCTGGCTGGAGATAGGCAATTGGAGTTAAGCCCCCTGCCTGAGGATGCAACTCTAGGATTTATGCTGTTTCAAACGCTGCTGTGGCTGGCTGTAAGTGACAGTGGCTGAGTGCTTTGGCCACTGGACTTTTACCCTCTCTCTGGTGACAGTCTACCTCGTGTCTTTGGTGATTGAAAGCCGTGAAGTGTTATTGGGAGACACCACCATAACCTCTGCCCAGATCTTCGTATGCCTCCATAGTTCAAGATAGAGGAGTTTGTCTCTCCCTCTCTCCAGTCTGCATCCTCTGTGCTTGATGTGAACCATCACTCTCAGTCTATGATGAGTAACGATTGTGAGTGTTTGGAGGCATGACCATAACCTCTGCCCAGTTCTCCATCTGCCCTCTCCCCTGCTCCAAGATGAAAGTGTTGGGCTCTTTTTCCTGTCTGCTTCTGTTGTGCTTGATGTAAACTTCCACTCTTATCTACGGTGGGATGAAGAACCAGAAAATGAAATGTCTTTGGGATGTCAAGAGCCCTGTGTGTAGTAATTGTACAAAGGGATTAAATGTCAACCAGTTTGAGCCCAGAGCATGGGTGATTAGTTGCTATATTAAACCATAACTTTTTACCTCTACCTTCCCATCCAAGTCATTGTTCTTCCACAACCTAACTGTGCATTAATTTATTCAGTAATGCATTAGAATGCTTGCTTTCTTACTTTGCTTTGTCACTGATCATTTACAGCTGTTTATAAATGCCTTGAAAAACAAAAAATGCAATTTGCATATCAGGGTTGGGGGTTTTGGTGGTGGAAGGAAGTGAAATGTCTTTTCAAAGAACTCTCCCTTCAACATTTCTGTTAGAAGCAATAGCACCAGTTAGAGACACAAGTTAGTTTAACAGCTGTTGCATGAATCTTGATTGAAGAGTCCATGGATAGTAATGGAAACAAAATGTCTTTGAATTCTGAAGAGCAATATCAAGGGCCTTGCTTTAGTTGACTGCATGCATTTGTTCATCTTCCCATGCCTGTTACAAAACTTAATTGACACATTTAGTGTTTGAAAAACTTATGAAGAAGATGCATCGAAGATACCCATAATTCATTATATCTATCCTATCTCACAGTCTGTACTGACCATATCCACCCACCATTTCAATTTCATGCCTAATTAACATATTTATGCCTGTCTTTACTCTAGAAGGTCATTCCATTCTCTTTTCCATTGCAGTTGCTGAAGATGCTCAACAACAACAACTGCCTGAACTCGGCGAGACTTCCAAAGATGACACGAGAGGCAGCCATGATTCTGACGGAGGTGGACAGGGAAGAGTTCAAACCAGTCTACGAGATCTATGTGGATGCCTCCCGTGTTGGGTTTGGTGCCTACCTCCTTACACGGGACGATGACAAGGTGCGGTGGATCTCCGACTCCTGGCCCGAACACTTCAAGAACACCATGCCATTGGGCCAGTTTGACTCCACCTTCTATGAGTACTATGCCCTGGTGGCTGCCTGCTACACCTGGAAGCACAAGTTTGTCAACAAACGGGTTCTGTGCTGGTCTGACAACAAGCACGCTGTGGACCTGGTCAACAAGGGCCCCAACGTGCTGACCAAGACACTGTCTAGGTACGGCCGACTCTACCAGATCATGTCCCAGATGTGCTCCTCCTACAACATCACCCTCAAGTGTCTACACGTTCATCGGCTGGAGAACCGGGCAGCTGACCTCCTCTCTCGAGTGCAGGTGGACAAGTTCAAGGAGTTTATACCTGAGGCCAAGCATAGGTCCAAGAAAACCAAGAAACTTCTCTTCTGGAAGCCCCTGGTTGACCCCAGTGATAAACCAGAGCCCCCCAAAGGCAAGCCTCCCAAGACTTCTTGATGTCCCGGTGCTGTAATCTCCACTCAAGTGATGAATGAGTCAGATAATTGGTGGCAGCAGCCCATGTGGAGCCTTCAGATAGTCACAATGCTGGAATGATCCACAGGAAGGCATTTCAGTATTCGGATGGCTCTTTCCTTGCCAATATTTTGCTTATGGAATTAGTGATTTGATGTTCACCATGATGGCAACTCCATCGAAGCATATGCCCTATGGAAGATCCCAGATGTGATACATGGATATTACAGGTGTTTGGTTGCACCTCCCTCTCAATAGGGCGTGGATATTACAGGTGTTTGATTGTACCTCCTTCTCAATAGGGCGTGGATATTACAGGTGTTTGGTTGCACCTCCCTCTCAATAGGGCATGGATATTACAGGTGTTTGATTGTACCTCCTTCTCAATAGGGTGTGGATATTACAGGTGTTTGATTGTACTTCCCTCTCAATAGGGTGTGGATATTACAAAGGTGAATGTTTACAATGAATTGGAGTGGAAGTTCAAAAGTGTGTGTTGCAAGACTGTTTTTGTACAAGGTATTTTTTGCAATGAATATTGTCATATGTGCAGAGAAAATAGTGATCATAAGAAAATAAAATTTTCTAAACTATGAGAGTGATGAAATTTCAACAGCTGCATCTCTTTCTTTTTGTGTTCTTTCTTTCAAATAACAAATAGACACAAGAAAATGTGTTTATTATGGCCAATATGTTTTTAATTAACTTTGTAATTCAATAAGTAATAGTTCTTTTTATAAAAAAAGGGGGCCCTTTGTAAACAGAAACTTGGCATCTTGGCAATAAAAAAATCTCTCATTGTCCAGTATCAGTTGCATGAAGAAGGACTTGTGCAAACAGATAAAGTAAAGCACAACTATAGATAACAAACGTAACAAAAACCAACAATAACAAAATTAGGTGAAGAGAGGCCTCTTACATTAGGGAACATACTATTCTTTTAGCTCAACAGGGACAGATTAATGACTAATATCAGTCTGCAGTTCTGTGGACTAATGAGTGCAGACCATTCAGTTCGATCGACTCCACTAGTTCCATCCAAATGGATTGTCTGCATTTAACAATGGAACCAAAGAGCTATCCACTCAGTGGTAGCAGCTAGATGCCCCCCTCGCCAGCTGGAACCGGTTGTCACAGAACTTTCTGGGCCTGCTCTGGCAGCTCAGCCATGGACAGCCTCAGGCAGCACTCGGCGCCACTGTGGGGCACCCTAGTCCTCTCCCCGAACCATCTGGCAGATAGATTTGGTTAGTCCTGTTCATTGTTGGGTGGACATTTTCCTGCATAACACACGACAGTAGGTACAAAACACAATTGCATTGGAGTGAACCTTGGCAGATACGCTGAAGGAAAAATCTTCAATAATAGTTGTCGAAACAGTATTGCATTCCTGTAATGGTAGGAAATGCATATCAATTTCACAACAATAATTAAATATATTTTTTGGGTGACTCTTTCATTTGACCAAACTTGAAAATGCATATTGACATGCCTTGATTTTTCTCTGTGACTGCATTGGTGAAGTGACCAGACATTAATACCAAATGTCCTTAAAACAATTGTTTAATTGGTACAAAAAGCAAGTTACAAGCAGAATGAGACCATTAATTCTTTTCCAATAGAATTCCCAATCCAACAAAAGACAGTTTTCCATTTCACTGGGGCTCACTTGGGTGCCACACCGTCCCTTATTCTGTCGACCTCCTCAGCTAAGTAAAGAATGTTATTCTCTGACATTCCTTCCAATGAAATCTACTTCAATGATTTCTTTGCATTAGACAAAAGATATTTGTCAATTACAACCTATCAAATGTATTCATTGTGAAAAAATTGCTATCTAGAGATACACTTTCTAAATAGTTCTCTTTCCTCAAGGCTGCTCTGACACCTTAAAGAAAAATATTATTTTACTCACAGAAATAAAGCCTGATAAGTTAACAATCTGTTCATTAATTATTTCTTGAGTATCTAAATAAGATGCATATATATCCAACTACCTACTGGTTCATTCCAAAGCACCTCTGATATCAGTTTCCAGCAGCCAGACACTGTGAACATTTCATTTCCAAGGCATAATGTCTGAGCCATGAATGAAGACACTGCCAAACTGTACATGCATTCTAAAAAAAGTGTTACAAAAGCAGACAACTTTAGCAAACCAATCTAGGAAATTATTTTTTTCCCCTTTTCAGAAAGATCAAACAGTTAAAAACCAGTCTTTTCATTAATGCTATACTCAGTGTTCTAAATTTTGTTGTCATTGGATGATCTTGGGGTTGGTTGGCAGCCTGTTGTTCTCACTTGGTCACTAAATTTACAACACTGAGATCAAGCAGGACAACTGGAAAGCTAGTCCACAAATTCACACAGGCAGCAAGGGGTGGCATGGGAATGGCACCAGGAGTAGGCGTATGCTAGCTGTATGGGACATCATATGTCACACTGATTTCTGATGGACATGACAGCAGACTGAACTGTCAAACTTTCATAAGATTAACTTCAGCAGATGACCTGTCGCAAATATTTCAGTTGAGCAATACCAACGAATGTTCACATCTTCATACAAGGAAAGCATATCAAGGCTAATTGCTGCTTTCTTCAAATGCAGACATTAGTAGTCTTGTGTTCCTTTGCTCATAACACACTCACGGTTTTTACCATCATGTCCTAGGGTTCCACTGTGACAGCAATGTTTGGATGCTCCAGACCAATGAACATAACCAACAGCACTGTCAGTAAGCAACTCAAGCTTACCGTCGTCATCTTCATTCCAAGAGTCCAAAAGGACAGTGCAACCACAAAACATCCAAGTACATAAAAACACACTACAAAGGGTAAACCTCTTACTTCTTCATCTGGAGGAACTATATGTATGTAGCAATGTAAGAATAAATCTGCCCTTAAAATTCATGTTTCAGGGAATGCCCCCCCCCCCAGCAAAGTTTACAAGAGAGGTATGGCAGACATTACATTAAATCCCATCTGAAATGAAATCACAACAATCATCCCATGGGTTTCATTTGGGTACCCATTTCTGAGTGACCACAAAAATAAAACTCACAAATACGAGTTTCTAGCATCTGGGTTGCTTTGAAAGACATGAAGTCCTTAAATGAATGCAACTTTACCAACAGAGGTGAGAGGGAAACTGCAGTGCTCTTCATGTGCAGCATAATCCGCCCACTCCTTATATGTTCCAGAGGCAATCCCGACACTGACAAGTTCATACCAATTCACAATAAGATCATCAGTCACTGTCATTTAATTAAAGAGGATGGCCATAACAATGTTTTTTAAGCGCTGCATCATGAAGTTTCATCAGCACAATAGTTTAGACCAATACAGGGGGGGCCTCCTGCGCACCACGAACACATCTGCCACCCCTGCCTGTAGACACAAGCCCACACAACATAAGCAAAAACAGAGTGGAAGGGAAGAAAGTAACTGCCCTAGAAGTACTGATTGTACTGGCCAGGTTCTGCTTGAGACCTGGGGGGTGCCGCCATGCGTGGGCGCTGCTGCGGAGGGACATTCCACTGAACCTGGGGACTCCCAGTCTGCGGGAAACTGGTCCCCCCACCGTGGGGGTCATCATAAGGTCTGTGGGAGGAGGGGCTGGCAAACTGCTGGGGCTGGTGCTGCAGGGACTGGGGCATGACCATGTGAGGGTGCGGCCCTGTGGGAATGCCTTGGTGGCTGACTGGAGGGGGGGCACTCATCACTGGCCGCTGCATGGCAAGGGAGGAGGCAGGGTGGGGCTGGGCCAGAGAAGCAGGGTGTGGGGGCATGCCTGCTTGCTGGCCCACAGGGGCAGGGGTGTATGGTGTCACCCCCACCCCTAGGGGTTGCTGGGGGTAGGAGGCCACCTGATGGGGAGCGGCCAGGCTGGAGCTGGGGTAGGGCTGGTGAGGGGCAGGCATGGGGGCCTGGGTGTAGGGCGTCTGCGCATAGGGGGAAGGTTGCATGACCGTGGGGGGAGGCCGGCTGGTGTAGACCGACATGCCCCCAGGGTCACGGCGCCCATAACCTTGCTCATCTTGAATGGGAACTGTGATGAGATTTGTCCTGCCTGAACCTGTCAGTCCTGCCACAGCTGAAGTCTGGTAGCTCTCGATGGTAGTGGCTATTCCGCCATGCTGAGATCGAGGAATGTGAGGCGGGGGCTGTGAGTGAGGGATGGGGGGTGGGGCCTGGGACATCATCTGGGGGTGGGGCTGCATGTGGGCGGGCAGCTGGGGAGGGGGACGGTTGGGAATGCCCTCCATGGGACGATACACAGCTGGGTCTACAGCCATTGAGCGAGAGACAGGAGCTGTGGCAATGTTATGGTCCATGGAGAGATGTGGGGAGCTGCCATACATAGAGGATGGGGGTGGGTGATGAGGAGCAGGCTTGGCATGCGACTCTGTGTAGGCTGGAGTCGAGTGGTGGTGGCTTGAAGATTTACTGTGCGACTCAGAACTTGAAGTGCGCAGGTGGCGGTGGTTGATGTGGGCCTGCAGATCTCGTTGGGAAAGGTAGGTGCGTCTGCAGCCGTTGAAGGCATGCTTAGAGCCACCGTGAGTGCAGATGAAGACGGTGCCCAGGGCAGACTGCTCAATGCGCTGGACCTCCTCGTCACACCTGCAGCAAAAATGCAAGCTGTTGATCCACCTACTGATACCACAAACTCACTGATGTTTCTCCTGCATGCATCTACGTAAAATTGTTAATTGCTCAACCCCATGACTTTCAGAGCAGCAGAATTAGCTGAGGAAATTTAGAAGTCAAACACTAGATGAAAACAGAAGGTCACCAACAACAGAAAACGAAAAAGAAAGGCAAATGAAAGCTAGCTGCTATGTCCAAAAATGACTAGGCCCCCCACCCACCCCCAAACAAACAAACAAATAGATGTGGTAAAGGTAACATGGCCACACACACAAATTAGGGTGTGTAGGTTGACCTGAAATTTTTTAAAATCGGATTTCCTGAGTGCAGCACACAGTTCATTGTCTCCGATAAAAATAAAGAGAAAAAAAAAGTCAGCATATAAAAAAAGAGTTGGGTTATAATTTAGTGTGAGTGTGTCTAATATAAACTTCATTGTGCAAACTGGTCAAGTACAAGGTATGGATGGGGCAGCTCTATGCCCTCCACCACAGCTAAAACCCTGGCTGCTGAGCTTCCCGGGCCCACTCCAAAGGCTCAGACATTAGCACAAGCTTCTGCTGGAGACATTGTGACTGTACCAGGGCTGTGTTGCATAGATGCGAGGTCCTGCCAGGCATAGATCAATGGCAACATGTGTCAAGGGGCGTGTTTGTTAGGTTAGTGGCTCACTTCGATGGCTAGTCCAGGACGAGCGAGACGCACCTATGGCTAATGAGTGAGAAACATAGGCAACGCCTAGCCCTAGAGATTCTCTCAAGATTCTACGTCTAACAAACGCACCCATGAATCGCATACTGGAATGCGGCGGTCTTTGTGTTTTTGGAGCCTGCTCCAGTAGCACCCGCATAGCCAGCCCCAAGCAGCATTTACATTGCCTTTACATCTGCTTTCACATGTTGACACCAGCCTATTCTTCGGTAGATCTTGGTGTTCCTCAGGTCTATGCAATGCGACCCTAGTCCTCAACACCTGAGCTGTGGACAGTGTTCACAGTGATGCATCTTCTATCACCTGTTCCAGCTCACCTGTGATCCATGAGACCTACGGTCCAACCCATGGTCCACACAGAAACAGATCTATGAATTGCTGCATTCATGCCAATGAAGCACCTCTAGTTTTCCGTTCAGTGGCTCCAGCTAAACAAAGCCTCCTCAACTTCTCACCTTTCCACCAGAGAAGGACCAACACTGATGAGGACAAGAACTTCATAAGAGGCGAGATAACTGACGGTCATCAGAGAAGTGCCCCTGTCATCAAGTGTTTCGGCTCTGTCTTCCTGACACTCGGAGGTGGGCCAAACCTGAGTCATGGCCCCAGGTACCCTCCAGTCCTCAACAGTGACCAGGCACCCTGTGTGGTGGTCTGCCTCACCATAGCGCAGGCTGGGGGTGTCACATTCCCACACTCCACGGACTGTCCCCTGAGTGCCTCTGGTGCG
This sequence comes from Theodoxus fluviatilis, assembly GCA_034096865.1. Lineage (NCBI taxonomy): Eukaryota > Metazoa > Mollusca > Gastropoda > Cycloneritida > Neritidae > Theodoxus > Theodoxus fluviatilis. Next base: position 52,649 of record JAWQFJ010002161.1, on the reverse strand, counting down.
CCACATTCCCCTGTGTCCCTCTTCAACCAAATCCAGCAGGATGCCTTCTCTGCTGCTTCAGCTATGGCCATCAGGAACTTCAAAGTCTGTCTCTTTGGGAGGCCAAGCTGCCTGCATACCTTGTGATGTGCAATATGTGACACATCATCTAATACATCTCAGCAAAACATTTCTTTCTACCATTCCAACTGCCAACTGCTTGGAATGAATTTACATCTTCATGGTTTTTCCATTAAATATACTGCAAGCAGCACAACCAAGGCAGACCAGGTGACAATAAAACACTAGGACCATAAACTGCATTGACACACTGAGGTAAGCACATCATTTGACACAATCATAGTTTATACACACACACAAACACACACACACACACACACACACACACACTAACCTTTCCCTGATAACCATTTCTAGAATGTACATGCAGTTTCATATTCTTGAGATCATCATTCCCTGATAACCATTTCCCTAGTGCACATGCAGAAATTCACATTCTTAAGATAATCATTCCCTGATAATTTGTTTTGACTCTATACACAGAATTATATATTTTTGAGATAATCATACCCTGATAACTGTTTCCTGAGCACACATTCAGAATTTCATATTCTTGAGATTACCACCAAGAGTTTCATAATCAAGAAATAACAATTTCTTGATAACCACTTGCTGAGTACACATGCAGAGTTTCATTTTCTTGAGATTACCACACAGTTTCATAATCTTGAAATAACAAATTCCTGATAACCATTTCCTGAGCACACATTCAGAGTTTTATATTCTTGAGATTTACCACACAGATCTTCATAATCTTGAAATAACTATTTCCTGATAACCATTTCCTGGGTACACAGCCAAGTTCGAATGTTAATCAAGATGTAAATGGCTGACTTGCAGAGTAGATATTTTACTTGTGGCTATCTTAATCCTTACCCTGGCATCATAGTTGGGACTCTTGGGTCTGTCACAGCTACTAAAGAAAGGCTAGCTACTAAAGAAAGGCTACATTTCAAGAACAAGTACTTTAAGAAATTTAAACTAATTTCTATGTTTTCCTAGCATACTTACCAGTAGACAACCATAGGTATATGACCTTTTCACCTCGAAAAAAGATTTGCAAAAATCATCCCACACACGTGGCTAATAGCATCAGCCAATGAAAAGGCTCCATCTATAGCGTCATGGCCAGTGAAAGGGAGGCAACTCTCCCTGTTTCCTGCACATGCGCATAGATACCATGATGCAACCACGTGCCACCACTTTTCGACACCATACCGAGAAACTCGTGTGAAGATGCACAAAAAATGGGGAGGAGGGTGGGACATTATGTTGTCTATTGGTAAGTATGCTAGGAAAACATAGAAATTAGTTTAAGGGGGGACACGGCCTGCAGAATTTCATGAAAAATTTTCAGAAATTGAGTTTCGTGTTAAGCGCGGATTTGGAATCTACAACATCTCCGCTACACGTGTGTGCGATCGATTTTGCTGGCTTAGGTTTCAAAGTATTTTAAACCAATTTGTTTTGTAAGGTACCCACCGCTAGATTTAAAAAAAGTACTAACCAGGAAGCCAAAATGCACAGATTTGAAAGCTTAGTTTCAGCATCTTCCTTCCAAAGAACGCCACATGTTTGGTATCGTATCGAAGCTTCATTTCCCNNNGGGAAATGAAGCTTCGATACGATACCAAACATGTGGCGTTCTTTGGAAGGAAGATGCTGAAACTAAGCTTTCAAATCTGTGCATTTTGGCTTCCTGGTTAGTACTTTTTTTAAATCTAGCGGTGGGTACCTTACAAAACAAATTGGTTTAAAATACTTTGAAACCTAAGCCAGCAAAATCGATCGCACACACGTGTAGCGGAGATGTTGTAGATTCCAAATCCGCGCTTAACACGAAACTCAATTTCTGAAAATTTTTCATGAAATTCTGCAGGCCGTGTCCCCCCTTAAACTAATTTCTATGTTTTCCTAGCATACTTACCAATAGACAACATAATGTCCCACCCTCCTCCCCATTTTTTGTGCATCTTCACACGAGTTTCTCGGTATGGTGTCGAAAAGTGGTGGCACGTGGTTGCATCATGGTATCTATGCGCATGTGCAGGAAACAGGGAGAGTTGCCTCCCTTTCACTGGCCATGACGCTATAGATGGAGCCTTTTCATTGGCTGATGCTATTAGCCACGTGTGTGGGATGATTTTTGCAAATCTTTTTTCGAGGTGAAAAGGTCATATACCTATGGTTGTCTACTGGTACAGTATGTTTGGAAAACTCTTTTTTTGTGCACATGCCCTCCTAACTGTTCAACTGACTCGCAATTGAACAAAGAACAAATTTATGTCATTGTAATGAGAAAATGTAAATGCTGATTTGTGTGTGTGTGTGGAAAGGGCCTTTCATGATCTTCCCTCCTCACTACTCATGAGATGTGTTGCCACTAGAAGGCTTGGACCTGTTGTGTCCTCACAGCATATGCCACGACTACCACTATCAGGGTAAGGGTTGTGTCGCAGCACTGTCACAACTTCTCTCAAGCAAATGCAAAAGGATGCATTAAAAAAGCATAAACACCCCTTCTTTATTTCAGTTCAACTGCATGTTTTTCTATTGCTGCTTAATGAATTTTTGTTTCAGAGAGACTAATATCAACATTGACAGAACTTCCAAAGAACAAAGAGGATCATTCTTCAATGCAAAGTTAACTGGATTTTTCTTTCCATGATACCCACTACAGACTGAGGCTCATAGTTGAAAACTCTCACAACTAATAACTGAGTGTAACAAACTCCCATGTGACTTACCTTGGGCAAATCTTGTCCATTTTCTTGGCACAGTCATGGCAGAAGACATGCTTGCACGGTATCTGTAACAGATGGTACAGATACAAATACAGAAGGGAAAAAAGTGTAGAGTGAGTAACCCCACCATTTCAAATACTCATCGCTAACAGCATGTGAATTACAAAACAAAATTTACATAAGTGATATTGAAGTTACTGAATCTGGCAAGTGTAACACATGGCTGGAGCTAAGTGACATATGCCCCCCTCATCAGCTGGAAAGCTGGGATGCTGGGCCTCAGGGCCTGCTTCAGTAGCTCACCTAGGGTTGGGGTGCCCCAAGCTCCCAAAGAAACTACAATGTGCAATGCTCAGTGACTGGTTCAACTGTTCAGTAGGAGAGGCAAAGTGAGTGAAGCATCTTGCCCAAGGATGCAACTCTGGAATCGGTGCAGTTTTGAACACCACACCCTTCAGATGCAAGTAACTGCAGGTCACACGCTCTAGCCAATACGCCATGGAATCCCACTTTTCACTTTTCACTGTATCAATTTTTTTAAATTCTTATCGTAGATTGAGCTCAACCCACGTGCAATGAAAAACTGGTCACCACATCCTGTATCCAACCCCAAGACACATCCTGGCAGCTCACATCCCAGTGCTCTCCCCTTGTGCCCTCATGAGTTCAAAGCCAACCCGAAGCCTCTGCTGGGCTATTGATAGCCTCTTTTTAGGAGGTGTAGATGGTTCAGTATGCTAAGGCGTTGGGCTTTGCAGCGAGGCGCTGTGCCGTGGTTCAATCCCAGGGGCGGGAGAGATGGGGGAAAAGGTATAAATCATGTTGATCGAGGAAAATTGCTGCTACCCTGTCATGTCACTTTGTCTGGTATGAATGAGTGCATGAATGTATAGGTGAACATCGATTGATGCACCTGTTGGTTAAACGTCTAGACGTGCCAACAAGAATGAAAGTTGTGATGTCCATGGGATCTTCCCAGTATCCATGGTGTATAGTGTACGCCAAGACACATCACTACAAGGATCTACCGGAAAGGACTCCTACAAACTATGTGCACAGCATAATAGTAAACCACTATTTCCTCTCACCGATACCCATTGCCACCATTACAACACCACATGAATTCACAATGCATCTCACCATTCTTCCATAGATGAGAATGGGCAGGGTGCATTTCTCACAGCTGTGGATCAGGGGGTCCACAACCTTTTCACCAATCAACCGCACCTACAACAAACACCACAGAGGCATAGCCATGCCTTCACAGAGCTAAAATGTCTTTTCAGCAACTGAAAGAGCCACAGCAATGAAAAGAAGTGGAAGTTAGATGTCAGAAAGTCCTCATACATGCAACATCGCATAGAATGGATGCTGTTGCGTTTCTATTTCATTGCCATAATCAGTCTTTATTTTCATTTACTTCACAAAAAATTTCAGATCCAGTTATGGTTTTAAAACATTCTTTAGCTCTATTTTTTATATGAGACAAATTATGCAACGCTTTCTTGAAGCAGGGAGACTCAGTGAAGCGACAGACATAAAAAACCTTAGGATTGAAGTCTTTATCAATACATGAAATGACTGTATTTGAACTAGACAAATTGGCGTCAACAGCAGAAAATCATAAGTACTCTACACATACATTGTGATCCCATTTCAATCTTTTGCTCTGATGCATTGGGTCTGCTTGATAATTAGTAGACTTGAAAATTGGAGGCTCTCGAAGGATGTCATCATCTGGAATGCACAAAAAGTTGCATGTACAGACACATTCATGTTGACCCAACATGACAGCACTTTTAACTGACAAAGAACGTTGCAGCTTGAACAGTTATAACCATTTAAGATGAAAATTACAAGACACAAAAAAAGGTATTCCACTCTGATGACCAATTCATCACAATAGACGTTAAACTGCAGCTCAGTTTCAAACACAGAACCTGCAGAAACACTATGCAACACAACAACAGTTAAATTTCACACAAGCTCTAATTTAGTTAAAGCTTTTTAAAAAAAGTCCCCCACCCTCAGTGCATTGTACAACTATGCACTTATTACATACCACTTACTGAGAAAAAAACCCCACCTTTATTTTGATTCAAAATATGTTAGTAACTGAAAACACAGAATATGTATTAATTTAGATCCTCAAACAAAAAGGTAAATACATAAATAAACATGAAAATATGGCCACTGTTGACTTGACTGCTGTTGTTGACAAGGGAAGTTGTGACGGAGGGCGTAGGATTAACAACTCGACATAAGCTTTCAGCAGTAACATTACTTTATCACTGTTTCAAAATGTTGCTTTTCCCACTACAGCCAAGCATGAAGATGAAACTTGGAGGGATTGCTGTGAGGGTTGAACTTATGAGCAAGGGCCCATTATGAGCTAGAACAGCCTTGGCTGAACTAGCGGCAATCCACTCCACTACTACACTGATTCAGCAGTGCTTGCGCCAATCTAATCCAAGTTGCCTCAGGAATTGAAACTATTAGTTTGTATAGTTGTGTCCACTTGCCACAGGGAAAGAACAGGAAAAAGTTCCATAAATCACTGCCCATGGCTGCTTTGAAAGGTGTCAACTGGTCAAAGGTTATTTTCTGAACAAAACAATTCATGCCAAGCACGTCTGCTCATTGGGGGTCTGCTCATCCAAGGGTCTACTGTATATCTACCACTCAGTTAATTCAGCACCTCTCAATCACTCATCATTTCCAATATCTGGTTGAAACAGCACAAGAAGGGTTAATCAAGGCCAAATATCTTCCTTTCCCGCCACCAGACAAACATGCAGATGGATCCACTGACATAAAAACATGGAGCCAGGGACTTGCACCATCTCCGCTCTGTGTGGAAAATTGTATTCCAACCTAAAGCTCTTTCACTACTTCTTCAAACGTTAATGACACAATGTTTTGTTTTCACTGTCTCCATAGTCAAGAGGTTCCAATCATGGGTACCTGGAAAGAATAATTATGTGACCTAAGCAACGTGCCCAAGGATACACACTTAAGATTTGTGAAGCGCTGAACATCGCACCTGCAACAGAAAACCCTGGGTTCACTGCGAGATTCACACTTGCTGCTGCTCACCTGTGCGGGTCTGTTCCCCATGGTGACTCTCCTGGTTGGGTTCCGCCTTCACAGTTTTCCGAGGACGTCCCCGGGTCTTGCCACTTGTAGTGCTTGATTTCAGTTTGATGGGGATGTTCTTCCTCACTGACTGTGAGTGACTTTTGCTTCTGTTGTCACTTTCTGAGTTTAATTCTAAATCTGCAAGTAAATTCAGAGATAAAAACACACTGAGTTCATTATCAATCCACACATACCACCCCACCCCGAACCATTTTTTCCATCTTTGTTACCTTGTTCACAACTTTTTGTTGTACATAGCCATGATTACCTTAACCACAGCTATTGTCTTACAACGCCAACTGTAGCATCTCAGAATAAAAAATGTCTTTCCCGAATTGTAAGGGCTGCTAGAAAGATTGCGGGCATGTCCCTACCATCTGTAGATGAGCTGCATAGCATTTCGAGAGAAAATTAAGTACAGAAATCTTGGGTGAACCCACTCATCCTCTTCTTCAATTTTATCATCTTGCAATGTCCGGCTTGTTACCTGTTACTACCATCTAACACAAATACTCATTTGTGCCATTCCCCATTCAACTTCTACACAAATCTTTTGGCAGATGAGATATTGCCGCTTTCATTAAGAGGGTATAACAAGAAGGGCAAAGCCCATACGACTCACATGCTTGACCTTGACCTTTATATGACCTTGACCTTCAGGTGACCTTCAAGGTCAAGGTCAAACAACTAAATCTACCATTGACATCATACACTAAGAAATGCTTTACACATTTTTCCTACCAAAATACATGTGACCTTGACCCAAGGTCAAGGTCATCCAAGGTCATGCAACACAAAGCTGTTAATTCAAGACATAGGAAGCACAATGGTGCTTATTGGCACTTTCTACCATGAGATATGGTCACTTTTAGTGGTTCACTACCCCATTTTGGTCACATTTCATAAGGGTCAAAGTGACCTTGACCTTGATGATATGTGACCAAATGTGTCTCATGATGAAAGTATAACATGTGCCCCACATAATTATTAAGTTTGAAACAGTTATCTTCCATAGTTTAGGGTCAAGGTCACTTCAAAATATGTATACAATCCAACTTTGAAGAGCTCCTGTGACCTTGACCTTGAAGCAAGGTCAACTAAACTGGAATCAAAACATAGGGCTTACTTTGCCCTATATACCATACATAGGTCAGGTATCCAATCTCAAAAACTTCAGAGAAAATTGGGAAAATGTGAAAAATGACTTTTTTATACAACATTTATGGCCCCTGCGACCTTGACCTTGAAGCAAGGACAAGTCACTGTGTATGTTTTTTGAGGCCTTGTCATCATACACCATCATGCCACATTTGGTATTGATACTGATAGACTTAATAGTCTCTGAGAAAAAACCAACGTTAAAGTTTTCGGACGCCCGGACGGACGAAACGGGTGAGTACATAGACTCACTTTTGCTTCGCATGTGAGTCAAAAAAAGAAAGAGAAAGAAAAAAAGGTATTTTCTTCAGACACTTGAATACATTATTTCTGAGCTCTAGTTTTGTTCTCGGTGCATTACCTCTTTTCCTTGTAAATATCACAAATACTTTTATGCTTGTTGCAAATCTTTTCCCTTCATTGTGCCTGTAAACAAATGACATTTTACAGTGAAACTGTACACAAAACATTACCATTGTATTTGGACAAATAGCGGTTTCTTTCTGACCGAATCGGAAAATGTTCTAGGTAACCTTGAGACCTTCATATCCACTAGTGCCTCCTCTATAACTATTGCTTTAAAAAAATGTTCATGAATAAACCAAGACAAAATAAAAACATGGGAGTGTGATGTTTTGCACACATTATATTTTGTACATGCAACATTTTGTGCATACAACAGGGTGTGTTTTCTACATTGGAGGTAATTCTTCCCAGGGGAAAAAGCTCAAAGTTCCAAATGGTGTGGTTAGCAAAGAGAGTTGGCAATCCTTCTCAAGCATTATTTAATGACACAGATGACAATGAGGGATTAGAAGCCACAAACTAAGCATGTATGATTACTTATAGTATCTAGTAAGATGTAATCAAAGTTTATGAATGTCACATTTAAAAGCCTCTTGCCTGCATCTTTCCTTAGCACAAGCTGAACAAGGAGCAGATACCGCAAAAACCATAAACTTATAAATGCAAGCCATATCGGGTGTAACCAGCTTCTCTCACAATTCCGAGCCATGGCTGCTGTAAACATGTGGCTGCAATGATGCAGGGTTTGTTTGCTGCCATTCTGATTGGTTGTGTGATGTACCACTACCAGTTTTCATGTTCTTGAGAACAACTCAACTAGCTCTCTCTGTGTACTATTTTCTTCTGTTAGTGTTAAAAAAAAATTCAAAGAACTAGTTCATTGCATAGTCACACTCATTCCAACCATTGCAGTCACAAGCAGATGTCAGAATAATTTGAGGAATGATTTCTTCAAGGACTGTTTAAGGCATTACTCGAAATCACTAACTGAATGCATCATATCATGTAATGACTGGCTTCACTAGTAATTTCATGTAATGACTAGTTACTCCTGTTCACTTAACAATGTAGATATGTACACAGAATCATCATGCTCAAGTGCCAATGGTGAATCAGAGGCACTCTCAACGATGCTTTCAGACTCTGATGTGTCCATCAGCAGTTTGCAGGCAGAAGCGGGACGTCTGTAAACAAGGCCTGCGCCCACTGCTGATGCTGCCACCTCACGTGTTGAGTGCACCAGGCTCAGCGGGCAGCTCCATGGTCAGCAGTCAGTGTTGGTCTGTGGACTGGTTGTCTTGCATGGACGTTAAACTTAAAGCCATTTAGTTTTAAGTGGTTTCGAACGGTTTACTCACTGACAACAGTGTTGGTGTCAGATCATAAGCGATCCCTAATGTCATTTGCAGTAACAGGCGCTAAACGTATCAAACTCTTAAAAATTCCGACAACTCTGCAAAAATCAAAATCAAACTACTAGTGTTCAACATCTAGTACTAGTAGATTGCGCTGTGGGTTTCTATACAACTTACAAGGTTGCAAACGAGATGGAAGTAGTTCAGAGAGGGAGAAACTATTAATCTTTGTTAAATTAGCAGCTGCTCTAGTATCTGGTTAAAAAATCCCAAACACTGGAAATTTATAATCGGCTACAAATTACATCGTGGTTAGTGTAAAATACATAACTTTCGTTGCCTCTAAAAAGTAAAATCACGTGCAACTGCAAGATACCGCGAGTACTGCGAACACTTTTCCCCGAATGATAAAATAGTTTCACATAGAATCAAATCAGTATACAGTTAACACGTACATATAATGTAGTGTGTACTTGTACAAAATATTTCAATTAGCAAAACTACTTTTTGTAATCATTAAAACTGATGTGCATGTGTCGAAAAGTTACGTTACCTTCCTCCATGATGGTTTATACAAACGAGACTCACTGTAAAGAGCCATTCTATTAGATAACTTCCTAGCGAGTCTGTATGGAGTATTTCTATTGGTCAATTTTGCAAACGATGGCTGCCTTATCTGGGAGTAAGCTCCCCTGACGTTTCATTCTTCTGGATTTCGCTGGAAGGTTAGAATGGTGGAGATATACTTTTGGGGTTTTATTTAAATGATTTTTTCAGATGTAATATTGATTCCAAGTATTTTTGAATAGAAGAAAACGATTGCACACGTATTTAGTGTGTTTAGAACAGGTGCATTTAGAATATATCGCTTGAGAGTAGAGTGTAATGCCTAATGGCCTCGCTCTGCAAAGCTGGATTTCGAAATGGCACTGGGATGGAGGAAAACGTTTGTAAAAGACGAAGATCGGTGTCAAAACAACTTGACGGTAAGTACAAGACTTCATTTTTATGCGCTTGTTTGTATGTTGAATTGTCAGAAAAATGTTCATTTTGTGGAATCCACAATGAAAATTGTGTTCCCCCACATGACATGGGTTAGGAAAATTTCTTAGCAAAAATTACATTTTGCTTTGTTCCGCGTCTCCCTCTGGGTACGTACGCCACACATTTGCTGCATATTTGTTTGAAAATAAATGTTTAAGGGGTGTAATCTATACTTAACTCCGTATTTCGTCACTAATCTTGCCCTGCCGAATGAGCACTCAGGGGATCCACTATTCAAGTTGTTTTTTTTAAGCTTTGTGGGTGCTAAAAGTTTGGTTTAAGGACAACTTTAAGACCCAAGACCAAACTTAATATGAAACACCCACTATGTCCATTTTTAAATCTCAGTTAAAAACCCATATGTTTCGTCTTGCTTTTCTGTAACCTCCTAGTTTTTTTTCTTCCAAGCCCTGGTATGATAGTCGTACGAGTGTTGACAACACTGTTGTGCTATGTAGTATGACTGACGAGTAACTGCGTGTAAATGTGGCTATGCCCGCACATTGAGTTCTTGCAAGAAATGCGCGTTATAAACGCTAATTTTTTAAAATTATTATTATTATTATTATTATTATTATTATTATTATTATTATTATTATTATTATTATTATTATTATTATTATTATTACTACCTTCTACACTGTGATAAAGACTCCCATGGACAATAGAATTCAATGCTAATAACTTTATTTGGAAAGGTCATGTAATCCATATGGCTGATGATTCTAAACATACATTACATAGTAACTGTTCTTTGGTGCAGAGTTTCTACTTTATTTGTCAAGACATCTGTTTGAAAATTGCAGAATGCATGGCTTGTGCCTTGCTAATGCTGACAAACTAAAATGAAATTCTTCTGACTGTCAGTATCACACTGGGAATTACTAATTTCCTAATTCAGTATCTGATCTTGATGAGTTTGCCAGCAAAAGAAAGGATACTATTGTGCATTTATCTCCTAACATATACTGACATTTTCAGTATTGGTAGTTAACTTAAGCAGCATTTCATACATCTCCTAAGCCTAGAGGCAAAATTTCGATGGAATAGGATGCCTGGTTGTTGAGAAAATGAATGCCAAATATTTATGACACTGGAGGTACAAATTCTCAATTGAGAAAATTGAAATTAGAGTTTTTTTGTCTTCATGTGGTTCAACCATTGACTCATTTGTCATCTTAGAAGCTTGCAGGCTTGTATGCAACCTCCATCTCATTTTCCAGTAGGTATGGACAGTCTTTTCCCTTTTCTCTGTGATTTGGCTGCTGGAGTAGAAGGTCTAATTGTGAGATGTGATTTGTTACAAATAAATTTCATGCATACTATTACTAATGAGGAGTTGTATTCTAACACCCCTGAAAGAAAGAAAAAAGAGCTTTCAAAATACTTGTATGTGAGATACAGAGTAGAAAATTAAATGGGGGAAAATGAGATGTTGGGGATGCATCAAATGCTAAAATGTCAGTTTTCACAGATTTTCATGAATATACATGATTTACGGGTTAAACCAGCTTTGCTAAAGTTCAGTCTGGCCTCTCCTGAAAAGAAAAAAGAAAAGAAAAAAAATATTCAGGCAGACCAACCACCCCCATTTTTTCTCATGTCACTTTAACCACAACTAGTGTTAAGTTTATTGGCCTAAAAGGAAAACCTATATCGTTTTGGCAGAAAATAGCCCAATAGGATCATTAGCTGTGGAAGGCAGTCCATCAACTAAAACTGTCAACCTCACTTGAATAGGGTTCAGGTCCTACCTACCCTGAGACATAGCAAGACTTTATATACAACACAGGTTCAACATCTTGTTGTTGTATTCCATTTACTGGTCTTGTTACAGTTCAAACATTGTTTTATTTTCTTAGATGGCTGAAGGCTGTGGCTAAGTTTGTTTTGGCGGGAACATGCCTTGGCTTCGAAGTGTGAGGCCGGCTTGAACCGGTTTTGGAGAAATTGGGGAATGATGCAACTGCATCTTGATTGGCTGAGGGTGGTTGTGCATGTGCTTTGGGTAACACTTCAATCTTGGAGCGTTGAGAGTTGTCAGATCAGTTAATTGCAAGACGTCGTGGAAAGCAGACGCTTGTGAAGAACTCCATGTTGAATGATGGAACAACACGTTAAGAAAGTTTTCCAATCTTCCCCCTACCCTCTGAAAGTTGTGCCAAAAGGACAGTGTTTCCCTGTTCGAAGATTCAGCCACCACCAAGACTTGAACCAAGTTTATTGTCTGAAATGCTTCATCATTTGTGTACTTGCGGAATCACTTTGAAGATTCTTGCTCGTCCGAGCAAATGTGTCTGAACCCGCAAAATATATGGCCTTTTCTCTTGTCTTGAGGGATAGCCTTGAGAGCAGGAAGGGTGTGTCGGGTTACTGCAGCCACAAGAAAATTTGTGTTTGGCCTAATCATGATAGTCTGGATATGTTAGTATTTTGAGCAAGGGGTCTAATAATAATATGTTGGTATTTTGAGCAAGGGGTCTAAAGGTTACAAGTGTGAGTTGAAATTTTCAAGATGGCATCACCTGATCCTTTCTCTGGAATGCATTGCAGCAAGGAATATACTTTTTTATGGGTACATTCTTTTTTTTCTTTCAATTTATCTTCTGGAAAATCTTTGATATCATTTGAAAGAACTATGAACTTGATGAGAAAAGTAATTTACACTTTTTGTCTTCAAACTTTTCGCAGTCTCCCAAAGTTATTTTGAAACTTTTTTTTTTACCCCTTCCTTGCCAATTATACATGTATATTGCATGCCATATGCCAGGGGATTTTTCTAACGTTTTACTGTAATAGTGTCAGTCATATCATAGTGTTCATATATTCCAGAGCACTGAACAGAGCAGAGAATGAGTCATTTGTAGTTGCCTCCCTAAAGCCCAAACAATTTCCTGGACCTAGTGAAACTCTGACAGTTCTAGCCCTGGAAAATTTCTGTATTCAAGTCTCTCATATGAGTAATGAGAATGTTTTTCTTCCAATATGCTTTTGTGTAGTTTTATTTAGAAATACTTACAAGAAAATTCTTGGTTATTCTGGCTCTCCCCTCCTGCATGAGTTATAACACGGTCAGCCCCTCAGCCTCTACTTGTTTGTTGAAACTATAGGCTTGTTCAGGAGGCGCAGCGCTGCAAAGCGCTGCATAGCGCTGCACGTGTTTCACTCCTGAAAAGCAATTTTGGGGCGTGATTCACTCAGTGCTGAGCAGAGCTGTGCATCACAAATCCGAGGTGATTCACACGATTTTCAAAATGGCGTCTTCGATACCGCACTGACCGTCGATGCGTAAAATATAACCCTCAGAAACATCATTTTGGGACTGGAACGGGCTTTATTCACCCCAAGCGCTCTGTATGCGCGAGTAGTGGCAAGTAAGGATGACACAGTAGTGGACTTTATTCATGCAGAATACATTTAAACGTGCATAAATGATGTATGTGGCAAAGAAAATACTTTCTTAGCGTCTAGCAACACAACATGCGGCGGAGAAGATTTACCTCCCCTTTTACAAGTGAAGCGCTGCACTAAATCTGTAGGTGTTCAGGAGAGGCAAAGAGCGCTCAATTGCCAACATGAAGCGCTCATGCAGCACTTTGTACTCCTGAACAAGCCTTATGTCTTTTGACAGGCAGAGATAGGTGAGCAAGCTTTGGGGTTGGACTATGTGCGAGGTGCAGTGCCGTGGTTCTATCCCTGGGACGGGAAAAATCTGTAACCCTGTGTTGTAAATCTGTCCATGCATGTAATTCTGTCTGTGTGTGAATGATACTTGGTGAAAATCTACGATGCACCTACCCCTCTGTATGACTGCATTAGCTTGGGCTCAACGTCTACAACGTGTCAAAGCAAAAACAAAAAGAACTTAACAAGAACTTCCCTTCCCATAGCTCTTATCTATTATAATAATAGTGGGATAATTGTAAATAAACTGGTGAAGATGAGTGAACAAACTATGTATCCAGTGAGTTAAGAATAAAAAGAAAGACTTGCATGCAAATACAACAAAACACAAATTGAAATGTACCAGGAGTCAGTGTTGTGCATAAACACGTCATGGAAACCTCAGTCTGCAACAAGGCACCAGTCTTGGATTTCACATTAGGACCTAGAAGTCCTACTTCTACAATCTACTTCTTTGAAGACAGAAGTAGCCTTTGCCTCAAAGCCAGCCTTCTTCAAGTTCTTGCAAGGAAGATAGTTGTCCTGCCTCACTTCCCTGTTTCAGATAGACCTATGTCAGGGCCAGTGTTTTAATCTGATTTGGTGTAGATAAAAAAAAAAAACACAATAAAGGCAACGTCAGTTTTGGTGTGAGATTCATTTCAGTTAGGAATAGGAGCAGTTTAGAAAAAAGTATCATTAAGGTATGAGGAATGATACATGTCAAGACTGTGTCATGAATTTGTCTTTATAACGGGCTGTCTTGGGGATTATTGGTGTATGACTCTGATGAAACCCTCAGTGAGTGCAAATGACATAGAAAAGAAAATTGTGCAAGAATAGATATCAGAATAATTTTTCAAATTATACTTCCCAGGTACCAATTTCACTCATCAATTTTGTTTTTTCCTTCATTCCTTCCTTTCTGCATTCCTTCCTTCCGGCATTCCTTCCTTCCTGCATTCATGCATTCCTTCCTTCCTGCATTCCTGCATTCCTGCACTCTTTGTGTGATTGTTTTGAAGTTCAGAAAAAGCAAGCTAGCAAAACCTTGGGGCATTTCTAGTCTGTCAGGATTTGAATGCCCCAATAATGAAAGATCTGTTTGCTGACTTGCAGACACGATGCAGACTCTGTCATATGCCTGGGTTCAAAATCTAACAACCATCAACATCCAAGTGCAGCTGCGAGATCGAGTCTTGCTCCAGCAAGGAGCTGCATTCAATCAGGACCAAATACAAATCCGGTTCCAAGGTAGGTCCATCTTCCATTTTTCCATTGAGTCTTTGTAAATGTAATGCTTACTTTTTTCTCATGGATGTATGTAGGTTGGTATAGGTCATGTGGATATAATGTGCAAAACTCCCCACCTACAGGCATGTTCAATGTGCACAGAGGTGTAAAAGTTCAGCCATGAAAAAGAAGTGTTTTAAGTCTTCTTCTAAAATGATCAAGTTTGGAAGACTTTCTCAGCAGTTCCAGAATCTGGTTCCAAGAATTCAGTCCCACAAAGCTGAATGATCGATGGCCATTGCCACTTGGCCATCTCTATGGGACACAGGAGAGTTTTTGTGTAAAGATCTTAAGTTCCTAATTGGTTTGTAATCAATTAGCAGCGCAGGTAGGCAGGGGCTTGACCAGAGATGCTGTTACATACAGTTGGTGCTATATTGTATCTACCACATGGATTTTGTGCGGCCTGCTTCAACTGTAAGTGTTACGCATATAGGCAAACCCCCACCCCCCGACACCCCTCCAACCCCAAATAAAAAATGATAGTTGTAGTTGAGGTGACATGGTTTTAAAAAAAGGTAGGCCTGAACTAAACAAAATTTAAAAACTATTTTAAAGGAGACCAGATTGAAACTGTGCGTGTGTGTGTGTGTGTGTGTGTGTGTGTGTGTGTGTGTGTGTGTGTGTGTGTGTGTGTGTGTGTGTGTGTGTGTGATATTTAAGGAGGAGTACATGAACAGTTGAGGTTCACAGTGGAGGCAGACATTGGGGCAACAGTACTAGAGCCAGAAGGGGGAGTACATGAACAGTTGGGGTTTGCAGTGGAGGCAGACATTGGGGCAACAGTACTAGAGCCAGAAGGGGGAGTACATGAACAGTTGAGGTTCACAGTGGAGGCAGACATTGGGGCAACAGTGCTAGAGCCAGGAAGGGGAGTACATGAACAGTTGGGGTTCACAGTGGAGGCAGACATTGGGGCAACAGTACTAGAGCCAGAAGGGGGAGTACATGAACAGTTGAGGTTCACAGTGGAGGCAGACATTGGGGCAACAGTACTAGAGCCAGAAGGAGGAGTACATGAACAGTTGGGGTTCACAGTGGAGGCAGACATTGGGGCAACAGTGCTAGAGCCAGAAGGAGGAGTACATTGAACAGTTGGGGTTCACAGTGGAGGCAGACATTGGGGCAACAGTACTAGAGCCAGAAGGGGGAGTACATGAACAGTTGGGGTTCACAGTGGAGGCAGACATTGGGGCAACAGTGCTAGAGCCAGGAAGGGGAGTACATGAACAGTTGAGGTTCACAGTGGAGGCAGACATTGGGGCAACAGTACTAGAGCCAGAAGGAGGAGTACATGAACAGTTGAGGTTCACAGTGGAGGCAGACATTGGGGCAACAGTACTAGAGCCAGAAGGAGGAGTACATGAACAGTTGGGGTTCACAGTGGAGGCAGACATTGGGGCAACAGTACTAGAGCCAGAAGGGGGAGTACATGAACAGTTGGGGTTCACAGTGGAGGCAGACATTGGGGCAACGGTGCTAGAGCCAGAAGGGGGAGTACATGAACAGTTGAGATTCAGTGTAAAAGCAGAGATGAACATTCAAAAAGATGCTGTCGGGGCCATCCACTTAAATCAGAGATAGCTGAACAGATCAAGGTATAGTTCAGTTAACCCCTCCCCCTTCCTCAAGCAAATATTACTGTAGTCTGAGGGTCAGTGTGTTCAGTGCAGACCTATTCTTAGTAGCTGCTGCTTGGATTGCATAATTTGCTGTCCTGTTATCATTGATCAACTGTTATAAATGGTGGGCGCAATTGTTTTGGTTTCCACAAAGTTTTGGGTCAATGTTCTTGTGGGGTTTTTTAGTTGTGCGATGCATCCTCCACTTTGTGACTTTTTTTTGACAATTGCATGATCATGATGATGGATGTCAGTGATTTTAGTTGTTTTGTGCTCAAATTACCAGGAGATGGTGAGGTTAGTGATGAGGGAAAAACACTGGGCACTTCATGTGCATGAGTGAACTCACAAGCAGGTCTACTCAGTGCAGATAATGGCAGCTTTGAACCAATCTGCTTCTGGCAGATAAATCTCCTGTGTGCAAATGAGTTTGTTCAGCAAAGGCTCATTTTTTGTCCAATATGTTTCCTGTTCATTTTTCTACCATGAATTTTTATGAAATGTGTTGTTTTGCCTACTGTACAGCTTTGAAAGTAGTGTCAGCCAGCATCAGGTCGGAATCCTGCCCAGGGAGTGGAAAGATAGCAGGTACCGGACTGGGTGCATCCTGTATGGTTATGAGGATAGATTAAAGGACCCAGTGATCATGGGAGAAAGACTGTAAAGTGGTTTGAGACCCAGATAATTGGTCTTCAATTAGAGTAATACCTTTATTAACTCTGCCAAGGAGGATGTTTTAACCTCGGTTCATTAATTTTAATGAGTCTAAAAAAACTCAAGAAGTTAAAAGTGGATCCTGATGACATTTGGTGGAAGGTCAGGGTTTCACCCAAGGAACAGTCCATTAAATTTAAGGAGGTTATCAGTTATATTGCTTTGGAAAAATGGCCAAAAAGAGACATTTCATCAATCCCAAAGTTGATGTCATAGTATGTGTTTGGCACTCAGAAATTGCTTTCACTAGTTTCACTTTCAGCCACTAAAATGAACTAAACTTTGTATCGTCAGGCCTGGCTAGCAGAAAATCCTGCTGAAAGAATGATACAGGCCGTGGAAGTCGATTTGGTTTCCTTGGTGGAGGTTTGCGCTCTTGGAGCGCTCTCTAGCCTTGAAAGTGGAATGAAGACAAGCCAGGAAGATGAATGGATTGAAAGGTGTTGAAATGTGTTCAGTTTTCTGTCATGTTGGACTGTCAGCATGGATGATGGTTTGTTGGGTGAGATGGTCACTGGGAAATGGTTGGAAGTGAGGGATGGTGTTGCTGTCTTACAGATGGGGGCATCTGGCAGATCCAGCTCTACAAGCCCATCAAACCCATCACTGCAGAAATCAAACTGCAGAAAGATGTGCTTTTCCTCAATGTGAAAAAGGAGGTGCCAGAGACCTGGCCCCACTTGGAGGTTTGCTATGCCTTTTTAGCATATGATTCAATAAAAAGCATTTATGGCATGTATTGGTCCTTTTAAGTCTGCCTGGTGTACATAGTGATTATGACCAAGAAGGCTTGTACCTGTTAAAAGCAGATTTTGAAGACTAATTTTGTTCTCGCATACACACATGCATGTGTACATATGCACACACATACATGCACACACACATGCACACACACATGCACACACACACACACACACACACACACACATACATACACATGCATTCATGTACACATGCACGTGTACACACACACACACACACACACACACACACACACACATACATACACACATTCATGGATGCATGCACAGGTGTATGCATGTTATTTTACCTTCACCCCCCCCCCCCCCCCCCCCCCCCCCCCCCCACCCCCACCCTTAGTCTTTCCCCAGGATTAAGCTGTTACATCACAGATACTGTGATTATAAATATGTGGTTAAAATACCCATGCTCCAGAAGATGATGGTGATGTATGCACGGCTGGACCTGAATGATCTGACCCTGTCCCAATGCCCCAGGTAGCCTCTATGGCTGCTTGGGACTGTCCCTGGCTGGGCTACTGGAGCAGGCCCTTAGCCCAGTAGCCAGGGCATCCAGCTGATGGGGGGAATATCATATGGCTCCATCTGTATGACACTCGATTTATCAACTTGTATCCCATGTTTGGTTTGTGTCATTGCATCATGTAAAGTTTCTCATTGAAGAAAAACAGCATTGAGCAGTGGTTGGTTTTGTTAGATGTACATTATATAACTGCAACCACTGTGTAAGAGGTGCCCTTATAAAGAGGAAGTGTCCACCGATTTCTTGTTGCTGTAGGCTACACCGGAGACCAAGCCTGCCCAGAAAAAGGTAGTAGCATCGAAAGAAGAAAAAATCTCAGCAGTGGAGGAGTCCATGGTGATCAAGGGAGTCCCAGTAGAGCAGGAAGGAGTGGCAATGATGGAAGGCTTGTCAGAGCTTGAAGAATCAGACTGCAAGGAGAATCAGAGAGAAGAAGAAGGTAATGCTCGTGGATATGATTATGATCCTCTTCATTTGCAAGCTGTCTGTGGCCCTCGAGTCATTGAAATGTTTAAAGACAAACTGCATTTGCCATAAGGAGACCTTTTGTTTCAGTATTTCATGCATTTGTATGGATTTATGTAAAGCTCAATTACCCATTTGCAATGATACTGCTTTTGTCTATGTCTTGGTTTAGTCTGTTGATGAGTGTAGCTCCAATATTTTCCAGGCTCATGTTCATTTTGAGGAATTCTTGAAAGTACTTGAATTTAAGGGGAGACATGGGAATAAAAATGATCAAAATGTCATTTTCTGATAATTTTGACTTATGTCATGAGCATTGTTTAGTTGTTTCAACCCTCTGCAATGTAATTCCAATAGTTTCTCTACTTAAAACATGCTAGAAAACATGTAAAAATGCAAAGGAGGAAACCTTACCCCTCTGAGAATTTTTGCCGGCACTATTGGAAATACATATAAGATGGAAAAAGCAAGTTTTCTCAGGGTTTCTTTTTTCATGTTTTCGCATATATAAACTACTTTTTGTGGACTTGAAATTATGCAGATAAAATTCGGAGCATTGTACAGCTCAGTAATTTTCAGGATATGTTCTTTATGCTTATAGCACCATTTTGTCACATGGTTTTTTGATATTATCCTCTAGGTCAGCAGCTATACATTAAATAAGTTCTATATATGGAGATTCTTTTGAGTAAATAACATAAGTAAATATCATTTTCAAAAATATTAGGAATTTTCCCAAAAGAATGTGGCAAGTTTTAAATATTGAAATGAGAAATCTAAGGAAACCAACATTTTTATTTTGCTGTATATATAGTTTTTGAGACATACATTTTTGAAACAGGAAATTACGTGTTATTTTAATATTTAACAGATGACCACCTTTTTTTCTCAATGAGCAAAAGTGGTTTTTAACTTATTTTCATGTATATCTTTGAATTGCCATGCATGAAAGTTAAAAAACCCATTGCAGTCAGATGACAATTATCAGGACAAACATGAGCATGAGATCTTTCCATCATTTTTCATCTTTTCGTCCTTTGTTGCTGGATGTGATACTTCAGACAGTGTTGTATAGTGGTGTGGTTTCATTGCCATCCAAAAATGATTTGTTTTCATATGAGTCCCTGTGTCCCTTTTCAGTAGCTCTTTTATTCCTATCACTACATGTCTGGATTATTTGTCACCTAGTTGTAGGTCACCTGCTGATATTCCACACTTTTCTTGTTACTTTCAGAACCTGTGTACATCCTTGAAAATGTGAATCTTGGACAGTACGACACACCATTGGTAATAGTTGTTGCAG
>JAWQFJ010002161.1:10000-27500 GCA_034096865.1 Theodoxus fluviatilis | reverse complement strand
TAAATTAGCACAAGAACTTTTAAAATCGGATCATTCAAAATGAAAAAATTGCAAATTGTTGTTGATTACCTGCAAATTAGTCTTTTTGAGAAAATGGTAGTTGAAGTTGATGGAGGCAGTGTGTATAAAAAGTCAAAAGAACGGGGTTCAAATTCATTGTACAGAGTTATTTTACAACAGGATTGAATGTGAGCTAAGCAAGCATGGGAAAGACTGCCAATTTCAGATCTATGTAAAATGCACGAGCTGGAAGCAGCAAGAGATTTAGATCCTAGATTCAACCCACACAAACAGTGCTCTCACACCACATGGGAATGTGAGTACTTCTCTAAAACTAAGTCAAACCATTTTTTCAGTAATAATGACTTTAAAATCTTTCAGAGATGCAGGAAAAATGGTCCCAGCAGCTACAAATAACCCAATTTCAACAAAAATCATGTTGGACACTTTACTTGCATTCTGTGGTGTTTTTCTCCGGCAACTTGATTGTCACAACGTATTTGTCACCAGATGTTACAACCGTCGGTTTTTCTAGCAAATTGCAGGCAAAAGCTTAGACGAGGGAGACAAACTCGGCCGGACAAGACGAACAACACAAACACATAGGGGATAGAGTCTGTCTCTGTTTCAGCTGTTAATTCCAGAACAAGGGGAAGATTTTTAAAAAAGGAACGTCTTCACCTTATCAACGTAGTCCATTTTCAGTTCTGTTATTGCACTCCATTCATAGCAGTCGTCACTGCTTCCATGAGTCCCACGTTCAGACCCATCACGTTGTCCTCTTCCGCTCTCATGGACCCGGACACGGACACTCCATGTGATGCTGGCGTCGATCTGGTGGTCGGACGGCTATCATCATCTTCTCACCGTGGCTGTTCACCACTCCATGTGATGCAGGCGTCGATCTGGTGGTCGGATGGCTATCATCATCTTCTCACCGTGGCTATTCACCACTCCATGTGATGCAGGTGTCGATCTGGTGGTCGGATGGCTATCATCATCTTCTCACCATGGCTATTCACCACTCCATGTGATGCAGGCGTCGATCTGGTGGTCGGACGGCTATCATCATCTTCTCACCGTGGCTGTTCACCACTCCATGTGATGCAGGCGTCGATCTGGTGGTCGGACGGCTATCATCATCTTCTCACCGTGGCTATTCACCACTCCATGTGATGCAGGCGTCGATCTGGTGGTCGGACGGCTATCATCTTCTCACCGTGGCTATTCACCACTCCATGTGATGCAGGTGTCGATCTGGTGGTCGGATGGCTATCATCATCTTCTCACCGTGGCTGTTCACCACTCCATGTGATGCAGGCGTCGATCTGGTGGTCGGACGGCTATCATCATCTTCTCACCGTGGCTATTCACCACTCCATGTGATGCAGGCGTCGATCTGGTGGTCGGACGGCTATCATCATCCCTGAATTCTGTGAAACATGCCTGTGGCTAGTCACACTCCATTCAATCCAGACAGACCCCGCACTTCCATAATGAAGCTATCCCTCGATCACCAGTCCCAACGTCCCTCTTTTTTCAAATTCTGTAAAATCCTGACATCCTCAAACACCCTTCGAGTCGACGTCACTCTTTTTTAAAAATTCGGTAAATCGTGACGTCCTCAAACACCCTAGAATCCAGTCCATCACAAACATCTTGCTGATACAAGAACTAAATGCAGAATGACACAAATACAGCTCAATGCAGGCAATTCAAAAGTTTACAATAATTTGCTGAAAACAACTCACTCCAGCAAGCATAAGCAAGATTCGCACTTTTGTCTAATTATCAATCAGTCAAGCTGTCCATGCATGCAGCTATACAGATTTCTACATCATAACCAGTTATGATCAGTTTCCATTCAGTCTACTGAGGCCAACTAACCACATTCATTCAGATATCTAGCACAAAATTTCATCCAGATTACTGTGCTTAAAAACAATATGAAATTCTGTACGTAACATTGATAAACCCTTCGCTGAATCTGGTCACATTTAGATTTGTTTTAAGTGAATGCTGAATTGGTCAAACTTTCAATCAATTCAGTTTTACAGTCTGCATCACTGGTTTGTGCTTGAATGTGTTGCATTTGCTCATCTCCCCACTTCTTGCTTCCATCTCCTCACATCACCTCTTTTCTCGTGTTTTTTGCTTTTTTAAATAAGTATCGCTCCTGCTATCTTCTTTGTTGGTGTTGTGTGTCTGTCTGTTAGTCTGTAGATCTTTGTTTCTGTCGCTTTGTCTGTCTGTATGTCTGGATGTCAGCCTGTAGATCTCCGTGTGTGTCTCTTTGTCTGTCAGTTTTGATGTCAGTCTGTAGATCTCCATGTGTGTCTCTTTGTCAGTCAGTCTTGATGTCAGTCTGTAGATCTTTGTTTCTGTCTCTTTGTCTGTCTGGATGTCAGTCTGTACATCTCTGTGCGTGTCTCTTTGTCTGTCTGTCTGGATGTCAGTCTGTAGATCTCTGTGCATGTCTCTTTGTCTGGATGTCAGTCTGTTGATCTCTGTGTGTGTCTCTTTGTCTGTCTGTCTGGATGTCAGTCTGTAGATCTGTGTGTGTGTCTCTTTGTCTGTCTGGATGTCAGTCTGTAGATCTCTGTGTGTGTCTCTTTGTCTGTCTGGATGTCAGTCTGTTGATCTCTGTGTGTGTCTCTTTGTCTGTCTGGATGTCAGTCTGTAGATCTGTGTGTGTGTCTCTTTGTCTGTCTGGATGTCAGTCTGTAGATCTGTGTGTGTGTCTCTTTGTCTGTCTGTCTGGATGTCAGTCTGTAGATCTGTGTGTGTGTCTCTTTGTCTGTCTGTCTGGATGTCAGTCTGTAGATCTGTGTGTGTGTCTCTTTGTCTGTCTGGATGTCAGTCTGTAGATCTCTGTGTGTGTCTCTTTGTCTGTCTGGATGTCAGTCTGTTGATCTCTGTGTGTGTCTCTTTGTCTGTCTGTCTGGATGTCAGTCTGTAGATCTCTGTGTGTGTCTCTTTGTCTGGATGTCAGTCTGTAGATCTCTGTGTGTGTCTCTTTGTCTGTCTGTCTGGATGTCAGTCTGTAGATCTGTGTGTGTGTCTCTTTGTCTGTCTGGATGTCAGTCTGTAGATCTGTGTGTGTGTCTCTTTGTCTGTCTGTCTGGATGTCAGTCCGTAGATCTCTGTGTGTGTCTCTTTGTCTGGATGTCAGTCTGTAGATATCTGTGTGTGTCTCTTTGTCTGTCTGTCTGGATGTCAGTCTGTAGATCTGTGTGTGTGTCTCTTTGTCTGTCTGGATGTCAGTCTGTAGATCTCTGTGTGTGTCTCTTTGCCTGTCTGGATGTCAGTCTGTAGATCTCTGTGTGTGTCTCTTTGTCTGTCTGGATGTCAGTCTGTTGATCTCTGTGTGTGTCTCTTTGTCTGTCTGTCTGGATGTCAGTCTGTAGATCTGTGTGTGTGTCTCTTTGTCTGTCTGTCTGGATGTCAGTCTGTAGATCTGTGTGTGTGTCTCTTTGTCTGTCTGTCTGGATGTCAGTCTGTAAATCTCTGTGTGTGTCTCTTTGTCTGTCTGGATGCCAGTCTCTGTTTAGTCTGTGTCCTTCTGTCCACCCATCCGTCTATCTGTTTCTTTCCTGTGTGTATTTGTGTCTGTGTGTCAATTTGTGTGTCTATTTGTGTGTCTATTTGTGTGTGTGTGTGTTTGTGTGTCTGTCTTTGTATGTGTCTATTGTTTGTGTGTATGTGTGTGTTTGTGTGTGTGTTCCTGTCTGTCCGTTTGCCTCTCTGTCACTCTCTGCGTCAGTCTCGATCATTCTGTGTCTTTTCTCTCTCCCCAATGAATCGGTCATCTTTTGCTGTGTATTCACTGAGAGGGACATGCCTACTTTCATTGCAGGGATGAGCTGAATATAGACCAATGCTACTTCAGTGTCAGCCCCACCAACATTCAAATCAAACTGGTAAAGGCTAACCCAAATAAGTGGGGCAGCTTTGAACCCTCTTCCAAGAAAGGTAATGTTGGAAAAGCTCTTTTCCTATGTATTGGATTCCATCTTGTACTGTTGAAATAAAAGTTTGGAAAAATCTGGAGTCAAAGTAAATACTCTGGCCGGAGATAACAATTCAGAAGCTGTCCAGTTTAATTCACTCTCTTCACCCCCCGTTAAGGGAGGCAACCTTGTAAAATTTAACAGGTACCTTAAAGATTTAATTATGAATACTTTTTTCTTTCTGACAAGTTAAATGTTTTCCCCCAGATAACATATTTCTCTCACTTAGAAAATATTCATCTTTCCTGTGACTGTGAGGCTCAAATAATAGGCATAAAAAGGTTTAATTACTAGAATAGCTCAGAATCTATGTTTCTTATCTGCAGTACAGCGACATTCTGAATCTCACGTAAATGGAGGGGGAAAAGAGGAAAAAAGTCTCCCCATTGACCACAATTCATGCTGTTTCATGTAGTCTAGGACACGATACCTCATATAGGAAGGACATAGTGGACAATTTATTTTTCAGACAAGTTTTATTTCCTTTTTCATGACAACATACTTCTCTCACACACAGAATTCTCATCTTTCTTGTGAGGCTCAGATAATGGCTATAATAAAATATTAAATACAAGCATGGCTAAGAATCTATTAAAATATACAGGCCCACAACCGCAGTTCCCTTCTTAAATTCCTCTCACATGTGCATGGCCATTTTTGGGGGGACACAGCGGGACTTTTGTTTGTTTTGGCATGTCCTTATGTGGACCAACTGACTGCCCGGTCTGCTTGCCATCTGACTGGTGATGAAACAGATTCAGTGACTGTCTGAAGCTGTGGGCAGACGGGTTTCATGAATGGTCAAATCCTGGCACAGCTGGGTTTCCCAAGGGCAATCCCCCTGTGAGTGCAGGGTAAGAATAGCGATTCGTAAGAGGCAAATAACTAGGGACACCGTGACTTGAATCGTGTTTGCTCTAAACTCTTCTAGTGATTTTCATTCTTAATGGCCTTATATAGCCGACAAAGGCTGATAGGCCGTAAAACACCATCAATCAATCAATCAATCAATCAATCAATCAATCAATCAATCAATCAATCAATCAGTCAATCCCAAGAGGAAGCGATACTTTATGAAAAGCTTTCAAAATGTTCCCAAGAGGAGAGCTGATGATGAGTACTCAGAAAGCCGAAAACCTTTCTTGAACTTGAGCCTCTCCAGGGGAATGCTCAGTGTGAATGCTCATCTCTTGAGCATTTTTAAAATCCCTGTGCAACTGGAACTCATTGCTGTCATCAGGGAAACTTATCTCCCAGGGATGAATAGAATGGATAGTGGAGGGACTTGTAGGCAGATGTTCTGTCATCATGTAACAAATGCCCATGAATCTTGACACTGGACACTTGTTTGTCGTGTTTACCCCCGTTATTAGCTCCAATTGGTGTTTTCTTCATCCTTGCAGAGGCCCAGCCTTCCCGATCAGACTCGTGGATTCCCACCAGCAGGAGTCAGGCCTCCACCACCCCCTTCAGCGAGAGGAACCATGTGGAGGAACCCAAGGGCAGCAGGTTCTCGGTGTCGGAAGTTCCTGAGAAGAGAGCAAGTTCCACCCAGGGTCAAAGGAATGTAAGTGATCTGGTCAGTGATCTGGTCAGCAAATTGCTTTGGTCAGCTTGGAGACAAATGCTCTTTTGACATGAAATTCTGCCATCTCTTTTAGTGATGAAAGAAAGAAGAAAAGATCTTCACCAGAACTAAAGCTGTTGCCATGGAAATTCTCTCCAAGTGATTGAATCAAGTGAATATATTGAGTGATTTATGCATGTTTTCTTTTACAACCTATCTAGTTACAGTCCAGCTCCACTTGCAAACTGATGAATCAAAATAATTAATGTTATAATCAGGGATGAACATTTTCAGGCTTTTCAGGGTTTTTTTTGGGTCAGTTATCCGGACTTTTTAGAGGTTTCAGGTTTTTTTAAAAAGGAGACTGGCTTTCCGAGTATGGAAATGAAGGCCCCCATAGGCAAGGTCTACACAGAGTAATCAAACCAAGAGTGCTTGAGTCAAACCCTGCAGGAGCCAACCCAGCCATTATGTGGACCAAAATGGGGATCCGAAGAAAAAACTGGCGTCCCAACCATTTTGTTGCATGCCTTCCAAAGCGACCTGAAGCTAGATGTTCCCAGTCCACTAATCAGGCTCACAATGCAAGAGCTGAGAAGAGAAAAGCTGTTGATATTAGAGACTTCCTCCCCCCCCCCCCAAAAAAAAAAAAAAAAATCCACGTTAGAAGAGAATCCATGGCTTCATGCCAAGTGCTGCAGGCTTTTCACTAAAATTGCCAGTTCCTGTACTTCTCCAGCAAGTCCATTAAAGTTGTCGGTGAAACAAGTAAGTGATAGTCCTGCCTCCTAGTCCTGTGCTTCGCCACTTCAATATTGCGTACCCGAAAAAAAGTTCAGGCTTTTTTTGGTTACCCACTTTTCATCCCTGATAATGTAATGATAATCTGCTTGAAGGCAGTTCATTTCCATCAGTGATGCTGAAATTCAACGAAAACGAATTTCATTTTTTTCAGGTGCAACTAGCACAGAGTGCACCAACCCAGGCAAGCAGGATACCAGTCGTGGGGTTGGGCCGAATCGGTCTCGAGAACAGGTTTTTTAACTGCTACCTCAATGCTGTACTCCAGGTCCTGGCTCACACACCTCAGATCAGAGACTACTTTATGGGTAAGCAGTCCCTCAGTCTCTCTCCAGCCTTCTTGCTACACCCTGGAGTTTTTCTGACCAGATTTTGTATGTGACCATGGAGTTTGGATGCCTTTATTGTGGTTTTGGTTTTGCTTTTGTAGACGTCGAGGCAGATTGGGGGGGGGGGGGGGGGGGGGGGGGGGGCCCAATAACTTGTCATCCATTTCTGGAGCTTGATTCTTTCCTCCCATACCTTTGGGCCACTTAATCGATCCTAGACTAGCAACTGATGATGAACTAGTGATTCTTGGAGGTATGCCTGTGATGTGGCGTTTTGCTACACCAATGAACATTAGTCTCTGACACCTTGCAATGGTTAAATGGAAGGCTCACCTCTGTAGTTAATTTAAGCACCGTGCCTGCTAGTCATCCCACAAAGCTTGTTCAGGAGTATTCAGCGCTTCATGTTGACAAATGAGCGCTCTTTACTTCTGCTGAACGCTTACAAATTTAGTGAAGCGATTCACTTTTTAGAGGGAGGTAAATCTTTTGTGACGCTTGTTGTGTTGCTAGACGCTAATGAAAGTGCTTTCTTTGCCACAGACATCGTTTATGCATGTTTAAATGTATTCTACATGAATAAAGTCCTCTACTGTGTCATCCTTACCTGCCATTACTCGCACTTACAGAGTGCTTGGGGCAAATAAAGGACGTTCCAGTCCCAAAATGGAGTTTCTGAGGGTTAATTTCCGCATCGACAGCCAGTGCGGGATCGAAGACGCCATTAAAAAAATCGTGTGAATCACCTCGGATGTGCGCTTCTCTGTGCTGCACAGCGCTGAGTGAAGCACACCCAAAATTTCCGTTCAGGAGTGAAGCTCGTGGAGCGCTTCGCAGCGCTGCCCCTCCTGAACAAACCTATGGTGTGGAATGCATACACCACCTTGCAGCCATGGCGCTGCAGTGGCCTCCAGCCTAGAGGATAACATTTCTGTTTATAGTTGTAATTTCAAAAGGAGATAAGACAACCTCAAACTGTAATTTTATTGTTCCTTGGGTGAAACCATGACCGTGCACCAAGTTTCATCAGAAGCTGTTTCAAAATTTTGGAGTTAATTTGCTGAATAATGAACGAACAAATAAACAGACCGAAAAGCAACCTCCTCGGCAGATGTGACAATAATAGAAAGGTGGAATGCTCACGCTCACTCACCAGCCCCATCTCTTCTCCCTGGGGGAGAACTCCAACCTTACGCAGGCTCCAGGCCATAGCAAGGGTTGATGACACTATGTTGTGCCAGTGCTGCCCTTACACTAGTTACAGGTACCCAGTTTTACTCCTGGTGGGGAGAGGCAGTGGGAGTAGGTTAAGTACCTCTTCCAAGAATGCAACTGGAGGCTCTGCAGAGTGTCAAATGCTGCTACCGCTATGGGCAAACAGCAGCAGGCAAGCATTCTAACACTGCGCTAGAGTTCCCGGCATGCCTTCATTTTACCCTCTTCCATTCATCCTATGCAAATTTGTGACCTCTGCCAAAGGTGTTACATTTTTCAGGTGGTTAGTTTGTTAGTTGTTGGGCAAAATAACTCCGAAAGTTCTCCATGGATCTGGATAAAATTTGGCGCAGCCTCTGGGTTTCACCCAAGGATCAACCCGTTAAATATTGGTGGTTTTCTGTTGTCTCAATTTGGAATTACAACGATACAGAGAAATGTTATTCTAAATGGAATGAATAAAAAAGTCTGGCATTCTTCTTATTTTGTGTGTGTGTTTTTTGGGGTCAACTTTGTATAGAAAATTATTAGGCATGTAGATAGATGAAAGGTAGTTGCATACTATATAGTACTGTTTTAATTAACAGGGGTTTTCTTCAACAGCTTGCTCAGTTGGCAAGAAAGTGGGGAAAATCAACCAAGGCGACAACAAATTTATTGTGGTTATGGTAACCTGACGGACCTTTTTTCCTCTCTGCAGACTCAAAACTTTTTTCTATCGTACAAATAAAAGAAAAAAGTTCCCCCCAAAAAGACAGTAAACAGCCTACTTCGTGCTGTCCCATCTTTCCTGCCCTATGAACACTCGAGGAATTCACGATTAACCCTCTGCGCGCCGTCGGCGGTCATAACCGCCGATGTTGTTACCTCCCCTCACAGCCGTCGGCGGTTACAGTCGACAGACGGATAGGCATGTTTGAATCTGGCGCCGTTTGCTATGAATCTTGGGATTGTGAGAGCTCTCTACGCATGGAGACTGCGCAGAAGAGCCTCGCTTTCATAATAACAGTCGCCATTTTTTTTCACTGCAAGTGCGTGAATTTAGAGCGAATTTTGAAGTTACCGATCAAGGTAGACACGCTGCTGCGCGATTTCGACTGCGCACGCTGGCCCAGAAATGGCTGAGCTCGATCCTGATGAAGAGCGAATCTTTGAAATATTGTTCGATTCTGACTCGGAAGAAGAATTCCATGGCTTTACAGAATAAGATTTCTTCGTGTTTGCCACAGACTGGTGACAGTGACTGAGTGACTGCTGACGAAATCGAAGTTGAACCAGCCCAGTCCAAGATTCCGTCTGCGTATGACCACTCATGGTTGCTGTGGCAAACTCGACCAAATCTTCCTCTGTGAAGCCATGGAATTCTTCTTCCGAGTCGGAATCTAACAATATTTCACAGATTCGCTCTTCATCAGGATCGAGCTCAGCCATTTCTGGGCCAGCGTGTGCAATCGAAATCGCGCAGCAGCGTGTCTACCTCGATCGGTAACTTCTGAATTCTCTCTAAATTCGTGCATGGACTCTCCTCAACATGTGCCCGATGAGGTATCTAAATCGAATGCTTTTCATCTCTATTTCAACTAATAAAGTCGTTGACTTAATGGTCGACGAAACGAATCGCTACAATGGTCAAGTGAGGGCGAAGAAAGGAAGCGATGCGGGAATTTATTCTCGAGTAAGTCAGTGGCACTCGACACGTTTTTTATTTGTGTTGTCTCAGTTTTTTTTTCTTATCATATGGTATTACATGGACATAAATTTCAGTGGGTCTATCAGAGAGAGCATTCAATTTTCCATCTTTCCTCCAAAAATGTTGCCTCTATAGCAAATAATAAAATAATTGTTTATTTTTAAACAGAAGAGGGGTCTCGGTTTTTGGGCACGCCCAGAAAATAACTGGCTGCAGGGAGTAAAAACCGTGAAAAATTAATGGCGTCCAGAGGGTTAAAACCCTCCAGCAATATCATTATCAGTGAAAGAAAGTTTAGTTTATGTTCAGTGTGGCCTGTTTTAAAAAGAAAAAGAAAAAAGTTCACGTTGACCTACTGACCTTATTAATTTTTTTCATGTTACCTTAACCACAACCTTTTTAGGGTGGAAAATTGAGCTTTTATTTACAGGAATGTGGGGTGGGGTGGGGTGGGGTGGGGTGGGGTGGGGTTGGGGGGGAAGAAAGGAAACTTGCAAAAACTTGGCATTTTGGTGCAGGGAAAGTAATGGGTTAGACTGACTCCGTTCTGTTTTTCTTCTTACAACGGCAACTTTCTTACACGGTGTGACACTGATAAGAGGTTTACCATCTAAACAACTCTAGCTGAGGTTCAGTTTTTTAGAATTAATTTCAAACCTTTGCTCAGATTCTGAGGAGGAAAGTGGCAGATGTAATCAATGTGTGTGGTGGATCTATTCCAAAGAGGAGATAGCACGTGCCATACGTGGTAGTAAAGAGTTTACTGAGCTCTCACGCCTCATGCTGATTGGCACTGTTGCAGAAGTAGTAATGGGGATGGACTCTGATTCCCACAGGGTCTACTTGAGCACCCTGCTGTGGTTCAAGTTGTGAATGCTTTCTCATGGCTTGCCTTGGTTTATTTCAACAGACATACACTACCAGAAGGACTTGAACAGAAAGTTGAATTGCACCAACATCGTCATCCCATTTGTCACCAGTGTTCGGCGGATCTGGACACCAAACAACCCAACTTTCTGCCCCATAGAATTGCTGGTAAGATACTGGAGGTGGCATTATTGTCACTCTATTTGTACTGTCCACCATTCAGTGGAAAATTGTGAATTTATTTAGTAAAAACAACAACATGCAAATTATATTTTTTTCTAATCCACAGAACATATCTATTTCTCCACAGTGGTAAGGTTGTGTGTGTGTGTGTGTGTGTGTGTGTGTGTGTGTGTGTGAGTGTGTGTGTGTGTTTATGTGTGCATGAGTATGTGTGTGTGTGTGCATGAGTGTGTATGTGCATGCATGTGTGTGTATGTGTGCGTGTGTGTGTGTGTAAGGAATAGAGAGAGCGGAAGCAAATAAAAGATTCTATTGTAGGAGTATGTGGTCCACTGCACAATGTTATACCAACCAATAGGATGTGTCACCTCTTCTAAGGTGAAATAACAAAGAGCAGCTGTGAGTGGCACATGTGGGTACTGGTTAGTGAACAAGCACATTCAAAAAGATGTATACAGGTATTAAACATAGGACAGCCTCTGATCTTCATTGGAGTGACACATTTCTCATGGTAACTTAAATGTTCAAAAAAGGTAGATAACATGATCAATGATGTCATTCTGTGTGCATATTTGTACATATTTTCTTGTAGATCAGAAGTAGCTGGACACTGTACTTAAATATAGGTTTTATATTCATCATTTTCCAAAAGTATCGGGCAAATGGCTGAGATGTTGAAAGAGCAGTGTGTGTGTGTGTGCATGTGAGCATGTGATGTACAGCTCACTTACACCACATCTCAAAGGGATGTGTACATCTTGGAAAATCTTCTTGTCCAGTACATGAAGATTAGGTTCTGTGCACCAAGCATTTTTGAGTTTGTCAATAAAGGTGTACCTATTACTTTACTGCACACAATTTCTCCAGCAGTTCACATTTTGGTCAAAAGTTTTGTTTGGTGCAGATTTTTTCTGATTCTTTGCGAAAGTCTACCAGAAATCCATCCTCTTTAAAATGTGTTGACAAATAGTGTTTGTAATAAATTGCACCTTGTAAGCATCATGCTGGGGGAACAAAACACCCACTGGATTCAACTGCTACTTTTCGTGCATGGTAAAAATTTCTCTCTATGCATTTGAATTTTGGCCTGTTACCATCATGTGATTTTAATGTCGTGTTTTTTGATTATACTGTGAAACTGTAGAATGAGTTTTATGTTTTCAAGGTCAATAAAGTGCATCTATCACTTTATTCAGGAAAGAATTGTGAAAAGGTACTCACTCTTCAACAACCAAGTCCCCATGAGCTTTGTGGAAATGCAGCAGGATGCACATGAAGTGATGGGCATGGTGCTAGATGGCCTCCATGAGGTAAGATAATCTATTTCCTGCCTGTTCTCTGCAGCTGTTGGGTCTTTCGCCCAGTGATAGGATAGCTTGCCTGCCCTTGCTTTGGGATATCTATAGCAGTGTTAAAAATTGCAATAACATGCACAAGATAATAAGATAGTTGTGGAGTGCTTGTATTGTATATGGATATTTCCAAAGCAGTTTTTGAACAGTCATGAAAATTTGACAAATTGTTCATGCCATGAACCACCTGAACTTGCATTGTCTCTCCTGACTGAGGAGCGAAACTGGTTACCTGTCAGGGCAGCACTGGCACATTGATATGCTTTCCACCCATGTATTTAACCATGAGCTGCCGCGCCAGTGACTGGAGAGGCAGAGGCTGCTACTGGCGGCCTGGTTTTCAATTTTGCTGTGAAAAGTGTCTGTTGATCAGGGAGTGAGTGTAAAGTGGTTTGGGACTCGGATGTGGCTTGTAAGTCACCGTATGAAACCAGTGCCATTACTGCATTGTTTATTGTTTCCAGTTTCATTTGTCCCTTTGATGTAGCATGTTTTGTCCAAAATGTCTGTTCAGTACTAAAGCTGTTTCTTGTTCTCCTTTGCCCTTCCTGTTAACTGCAGACTGTGCATGGTAGGTGTTGTTGGTTCAAGGGTAGATCATATAACTCATAACTCATATCATTTTATTAATCCATAAGGAAATTAAATTGGTCAACAGCATACATGGGTCATTAATGATTATAAAAGTTATAAGAAACTCAGAGAAACCATGATAATGAAATCAATTAATATGAATGACTACAATGCCCTTTTACTTGCACACAGCATGACACACCAACACACCAAGCTGGCGAAAGAAGGAGCCCAGGAAGAACAACTTGAAAATAGTGTTAGCTATAGTGAGCGAAAGACCATCATCAAGGCATTGATGAGGCCGAGGACAGACAGAGACGACTACCACTTGATGTTCAGAGAGCAGCAGGTCGTCCTTATCAGGCTGCACATGAACCGAAAGTACAGGCTGGCACCATCACCAACATGCGCATGTGGTCTGGAAGACCAAACAGCAGAACACATACTCCAGAGTTGTCCCTTACTTGAAGAAGAAAGGAGGCAAGTGTGGCCGTCACCAACTCCCCTGCAGACCAAACTATATGGCAGCGGGGCGTGTTGGAGAAAACGACGACATTCATTGCACATACCGGATTGACCGTATAGCCGCTGCGAATGAGAAGAAGAAAGAAGAAGACAGAAGAAGACACACCAACACAAACATACATGCATACATACAAACATACATACATTCATACTAAGCTAGATAGTTATACATGCTAGTGTCAACACCAACACACACAGTGTCCAAATGACCAAAAATAAATCCACCATGACCTTAAATCTAACATAAAGAAGTTCTGTTAAAAAAGCATCACTGATTGTCTGTGGCCAGAACAATGGCTCGGTTGCTGTTAAAATATCTGACAGCTGAAGGAATGAAAGAACACCGAAAACGCTCTGTTAGGCACGGAGGCATGATAAATCTTCCATTCCGTGTGATGCGGAGATCCATCAGTGCGTCGTGGAGGGGATGCTCCTAATCAAGCAGAATAGCTCTTGACTTACTGGCAAGTCTTCTCTCAACAAGGGTTTCCAAAGTGTCAAGGCTTACATGCAAGTGTGCATATATGCATGCACCATTGCTCAAGTTGACATGCATGCCTGCAAGGATGCATGTGATTTTACTGCAAGGATGCATGCACACAAACACGCATGCATTTATAGTTCACAAAGGAACAGATGGTGATTCTGAATGCTGCCATTTCAGGATCTGAAGAGAGAGGAAAAGAGCACTGATGATCTGCCAGCTCTGGAGGATGGGTCTGTTGAGGTGAGTGGGGAAAGAGGAGTGATTCCTCTCTACCACTAAGTGCCCAGCACACAAAAATGGCATCTGCAAGGCATGATTTTTTCCTTCCTTCCCCCTTCCACCGACCACCTTTCTCTATGTCTCTGTCTCTGTCTGTCCGTCTGTCTGTCTGTCTGTCTGTCTGTCTGTCTGTCTGTCTGTCTGTCTGTCTGTCTGTCTGTCTGTCTGTCTGTCTGTCTGTCTGTCTGTCTGTCTGTCTGTCTGTCTGTGTCTGTCTGTCTGTCTGTGTCTGTCTGTCTGTCTGTCTGTCTGTCTGTCTGTCTGTCTGTCTGTCTGTCTGTCTGTCTGTCTGTCTCCCCCCTAGCCCCCACTCTCTCTCATCGCCCCTACCTCCTCCACCCTCCCTCCCTCCCTCCCTCCCTCCCTCCCTCCCTCCCTCCCTCCCTCCCTCCCTCCCTCCCTCCCTCCCTCCCTCCCTCCCTCCCTCCCTCCCTCCCTCCCTCCCTCCCTCCCTCCCTCCCTCCCTCCTTCTCTCTCTGGATGTGTGAATTGTTAGAAAGAGGGAATGATAGAAAAATGAAGGGATGGATGATTGAGGGATGGGTGCATGGAAAGATGGATAGAGGTTGGAAGAGATGGAGAGATGGACAAGGGGGCATTGATACTTGATGTGCTTGCAGGCTATGGGTCAGCGGAAGTGGGAGATCACCAAGGCAAAGGATGACTCCAAGGTGATGGATGTGTTCCGTGGACTGTACAAGTCCAACATCACCTGCATGACATGCCAGAAGGTGAGCCATTTTCTAGTCAGCCAGCATTCATGGCTACTGCCTTGCGGCTGGCAGACTACCCATGTGAATGCATGGCCAAGCAGTGTCTTGGTCAGGGAAACCCCCACGCAACTGCTGTTTGCAGCTAGCATACTGTTGCCTGTTTGGCTGCTGATCCAAAGTTCAAATTAAATGCTGTTTCATTTAGAAACAGCATGTTGTTCAGGGCAGGGTTTTTTAATTGCTCCTGGGGGGGATTGACGCGTTTTTACTAGCTAGATGATGATAGAGACTTGACCTCGAGGAACGACGTAGTCGTCCAGGAGGGGAGAGACCATTTAACCAGAAGAGTTTACATCTAAACTCAACCACCACTCCTTGGGGGGACACCACAACAGTCAAGCAATGTTTAACAAACAAGTGAAGAATGACCACTGAATCAGGAATAAAATAAACAAGCAAAGTTTAATCAACAAATAACTCCTCTTGCTGCACAGGGCCGCAAAGAGGGAGCAAGCAGGTGATCAACAATGAATGATGACAGCAAAAAGAAATCAAAACAAAGATATCAGCGGAAACAAAATGGAGGGTGCTTCCGCTGTGGAAAACAGGCAAAAATCAACAACAACAATTCACACTATGGGCAATGTGAATCAGCCTCAAAACCATGGGAAAACACATACACAAAGAACAGCATCTGCGTTACCGGTAACGAGAATTTTTGTCAATGTGATACAAGAAAAACCCACTTTCCACACTCCACCACAAAAACACCCAAAACTGGAATTTATTCAATAATCCGTTCCAGACAAAACCCTCTTCCAACCATTCGTTCTGATACCCGCTAACAGAACGAGAAGATTCTCACAACAGAGAAATAAGATTCCACACTTCTGTACCAACAAGAAGTTACAAACACACTTCAACCCAAAAGAAGTTGCTATTTTCCACTACTGAACCATTTAACAATTCGAAGTTAAATTAAACCCATAAACTTCCCCCAAAACACAGAGTATCAGGAAACATCAATTCCCTAAGAAAGATTTTCCCGTCCCTCTTCACAATCCCACTGGCCAAGTTACCCACAACAAAGCCACAACAACACTTCCCGTCTGAATATTAATGAGCTAAAACCCCCCACTGGTCCAACCCCCTTCCCCTGGCGCTGACCCACTTCCGTCCAGGTCACGCAAACCAGAAAAAACAGAGTGAATTTCAGACACGGGCGAACTCTCACGCGCTCACTCCTTTCTCGCACAAACAGTCCTGTTCAAACCCCCGTGAGTAATGAAACAGACGTCAGCAATCAAGCAGAGAAAGACAAAAAGGTTCCCTTACCCTTTTGAAGTCCGGAAAACTCGAGATCCGGAACACGCTAATACACACATAGCACAACCCAACCCAAACCAACCCAAACCAACCTCATAAAAATTAGCGCACGACCCCTACCCCCATCCACTTTCATCCGCTGAAGGTGTACACTGTCCTGAGCGCCGCGCTCAGACA
Source organism: Theodoxus fluviatilis (assembly GCA_034096865.1). Taxonomy (NCBI): domain Eukaryota; kingdom Metazoa; phylum Mollusca; class Gastropoda; order Cycloneritida; family Neritidae; genus Theodoxus; species Theodoxus fluviatilis. The sequence goes on along the minus strand of JAWQFJ010002161.1, from coordinate 11,406 downwards.
AGTCCAAGAAGAACAGTTCCTTATAGAAGGCTGCAGGTAGTACCGAAGAAGGAGTACGCCCCAGGCGTCTCCACGTCGTGGCTGCGGCAGGCGTCCGTGCCTCTCTCCCGCTTCGAGGTTCACTGACAAGTAGCCCTAGGCTCACAAACAGTCAGTCATCAGAAAGTCCATTCCGATACAGTAGGAATCCCCCCCCGGTCAGTCAGTACCAGTGCGAACAACTCCATCCTACGTGAGAATCAATTTGCCCCCCGCACTGCACTCGTTGTATGTCCTTACAACCTTTAGCCGCGCACTTCACCACGCCAAGCGAGTGAACAGACGCTAGCATTTCGACCGTCCTACTAACCCTGTCCCTTTCGCAGATAGTAAGACCACACCATGTGGACTTGTTTCGCCAATTTCTCAGCGCCCCCTCGCTAAACCTTATCAGCTCCCAGCTAGGAATAAGCGAAGTTCGTAGTTCCCTGAACTACAGAAGCGACCGCTACACAGTCCTTCTACACTGCCTGGACTACAGGACAGTAAGACCACCCGTGTGGACTTGTCACGCTGATTTCTCAGCGCCCCTTCGCTAAACCTTATCAGCACCTTGCTAGGAATAAGCGAAGTTCGTAGTTCACCGAACTACTGGAAAAAGTACTTGCGTTTAGGACACTCCACAACCGTCGAGGAAATGAGCACACCACGTGCTCCCGAAGTATCACTCGTAGACAGACGCTGGGCACGCGTCGAGCACGCAGACAGAGTTCTGGCTAACTCTCACAGTGCAGGCCGTGTTCTCCTCCAAAGAGCGAATTTTCCTCTCAGTCCCGAACAACAAAAATTGATAAAACACAGAGCGGCTTCGCTATTGCCACACTCGTGGCTCAAACTCTCGTGACAGACCACTTTGGCCCTCACGGCAAAGTCAATCCAGCAGAGCAGCTTCGCTCTCGCCACCCCTGTGGCTGGCCACTTTGGCCCTCGCTACACATCAGAGCAGCTTCGCTCTCGCCACTCTCGTGGCTGGCCACTTTGGCCCTCACTAATGAGCGGAGCAACGTCCGTTAGCTCGCTCCGCATCCAAAACGACGCATAGACTGATTACTGACCCGCTGTCAGCTCAAAAAGAAAACGATGACGCGTAATTGCGCCGTCCAATCACCGTTCTCTAATTTCGTGCCCTCAGATTCGTGTTAGGTCAAGTGTAGACCCCGTGCACATTCCAATACCCCATCGACCCCCCAAAACATAACCCCCAGGGTTGTCTTTTTCCGCCGCTCGAACCTATCTTTAGCGATGCGGCAATACTGTTTCCGAGTATGTGGCGGTGTCAATGCAATCTTACGCACTTCCATTCACTTCAATTCATCACCCATTAGTCGCGTTCCGCGACAGGGATGATAGTGATGACAATGTCACTG
>JAWQFJ010002161.1:0-5000 GCA_034096865.1 Theodoxus fluviatilis | reverse complement strand
TCTCAAAAACAGTCATTTTTCACATTTTCCCAATTTTCTCCCACGTTATTGAGAATGGCGACCTTAGCTACAAGTGGTATATAGGTCAAAGCAAGCCCTATCTTTTGATACCAGTTTGGTTGACCTTGCTTCAAGGTCAAGGTCACAGGAGCTCTTCAAAGTTGGATTGTATACATATTTTGAAGTGACCTTGACCCTGAACTATGGAAGATAACTGTTTCAAACTTAATAATTATGTGGGGCACATGTTATACTTTCATCATGAGACACATTTGTTCACATATCATCAAGGTCAAGGTCACTTTGACCCTTATGAAATGTGACCAAAATGGGGTAGTGAACCACTAAAAGTGACTATATCTCATGGTAGAAAGTGCCAATAAGCACCATTGTGCTTCCTATGTCTTGAATTAACAGCTTTGTGTTGCATGACCTTGGATGACCTTGACCTTGGGTCAAGGTCACATGTATTTTGGTAGGAAAAATGTGTAAAGCATTTCTTTGTGTATGATGTCATTGGTAGGTTTAGTTGTTTGACCTTGACCTTGAAGGTCACCTGAAGGTCAAGGTCATATGTGATGCGCTCTGACGAAGGGTACACAAAGTCGCTGCAGCGAACCGGCTCTAAGGCGAGCAGCAGGTTGACCTAATTTTTGGCTATTTTGGGATATCTCCATTTTTAGCATCTATAGACCCATTTCTATAATATACATAAGTATTATAGTCAGATTCGATCATTTTATTGATACAAAATGACATTAAAGGCTGTAATTATGTCCAATTATAAGCTACAGTTCCCGAATTTTGACGCTACGTGACCGCACACTCCCTCAAACAAAGCCCTGCATGGCGCATACCGATGGAAAGTTCAGCGTTGGCTCTGTGACGTCATTTCATTCATAGAAACCTTCCGCGGGAAGCGTGGAGGTGTAAGCCTTCCAAATATGGTAAACAGAAGCTGACATTTAAACCAATCAGAGCAAGCTACGCATTTTCCCCTTGGATACCTGAAAAGACGCCTCTTACGATTGGCTGAAACGCACCAGGGGAAGTTACTCTTCCATGCTCTGTGTCGATGTGTGGACGAAAAACATGGCTGAACGAAAGCAAAAACGTCTTGCTTCACTTCTAAATCAAAGCAATGCCGCAAATTTGTCTGGTGAAGATCAAATCGAGCTTCAGAGTCTCATCGAAGAGTACTTCATTGAAGATCCAGCCAAAGATGAAAGTGACTCTGATGAGGAAACGGACTGCAACGCCGGCGATTTTGACACCGAGTCGGAGAAAGAAAGCGACGCTGAAGACGATGCAGCACCACTAATTCACGAGGAGGTAGTGACAGTTACCGGAGAAGCTCACAGTTCTTGTGAAGAATTCCACAACCTTGCTGGAAATTTTGCGTTTCCAACTGTCGAAGCAGTTGAACAATTTGCATGCAAGTGCAAACAAATCAAAGTTGCGGCCGAATGTGATGTGTGCCCAGAGGAGAGAAGGGGGTGCATTGCCCAGTTCACTCATCAGGAGGTGGTGGATTTTCAACTGAATCTCTATGGTATGACAAAAGGTGAGATCAATGTCTTACAGCTCAGGAGTTTAATTTTTATTTGGTCATGGCATGAATTAGCAATGTGCATGTTCTTTTTTCTCTTGATATTAAATTTCTTTTTTAATGAATAGAGTGGCAGAATTAATGATAATCCAGTGCATTATGCTGATGATGTATATTTTTTGTTTGATTAATATTTTGTATGCAAGTCACTACTAATATTTACACATCACCTCACGATGGTTGTAAAATGCTGCTATTCACTGCAATGAAAAGAGTATGTATTTGGAAAGCAAAATGTGATTCTAATTTGTGATTTTGTGAGCATTTATTATAATGATGTTAAACTGTGTACCATTTTGATAGTTTTATCTTTGTTTTCAGATGAAGTGGACATGATTGTCATGGGGGTTTTTAGTGCCAACATGGCACAGGGCCCCTACACTGAAAGCAGCAAGAAGGGAGCTCAGAAGAAGGAACGCGAGAAGACGAGGGTCACCTACACAATCCTGAATCGACTTGTCTGCAAAACTACATTCATGTTTCTTACTGGGTGAGTTATGTTCTGGTAGTGTTATATTTAGTTCAGTTGCTGCCCTACACATACACCACTGGGTGTACTGGTTAATGATGATGATGATATTTAGTTCAAGGGCGCCTGGTCGTAAGAGCCCCTATATTGTTTGTGAAGAACGGTGTTATAATATTGAATGTTTTGTCCTGTTTGTCCCTTCAGAGTGTATGTGTGCTTGTTTAAAAAAAATTGTGCAATGTTTTGCAGTGTTGGAGACAAGAGGTTGAGAAACCTAATGGCCCATTTCAAGGAGCAAGGTGGTCCCTGTCCTCGGCAAAGTAAACGAGGGGGCAGAAAAAACAACACGAAATCGCTGACCCATGACGACACCAACAGAGTCTTTAGATTCATTCAAAACTACGCGGAAGACCACGCTGTGTCACTCCCTGGTCGTGTTCCTGGCTTCAACAGAGACGACATCCTTTTACTGCCATCTTCCACCACGAAAGGACGAGTTCATGAGCTTTTCCAAGCAGCTTGCCAAGAACAAGGTAGCTATATTGTTGTATTTTATCTCATAATTATGTGTGTGTGTGTGTGTGTGAGAGAGAGAGAGGTGTGCACAGCTACACCAGTAAAATTGGACACATTTTTTTCATTCTCAGCAACAACAGAAGCTTATAGTTATAAACTTTCATTGGTGTTCTATTTACTTTTTTAGAGGGGAATTTTAATAGCACAAAATCATCATGCTGGGGGGTAATACCCCCCCCCCCCCTCTCTCTCTCTCTCTGCCTGTCTGTCTGACTATTTTCTGTTGTTTCTATGCATGTATCTTTCTCTGATAACTGTTTATTTTCTTTGCACAGGTCATCGTTCTGTTTGCGTGTCGACCTTCCGGAAACTGTGGGCAGCTCTCCTTCCCTTTGTTGTGGTTTCCAAGCCGATGACCGACCTCTGTTTCGTCTGCCAGAAAAACAACTACCGAATTTTTCGGGCAGCTAACATAACAGACGAAGAAAAGCAGGAACTTCTTCGGACGCAAATGGAGCACTTGGAGAAGGTCGATGAGGAAAGATTACTTTATCGCAGGCAGACTGCAGTCAGTAAGGAAGTGGTTGCTGAACAAAGAGTGACAAGTCTGGGCCCCAATCAGCCGTGCAGCAGGGACATCACCATGCACTACTCATTTGACTTTGCCCAACAGGTGCATATTCCTCACAGTCCCTACCAGCCAGGCCCTATCTACTTCATGACTCCCAGAAAAGTAGGCATATTTGGTGTAAACTGTGAAGGCCTCCCACAGCAAATCAATTATTTGATCGATGAAGGGGCTTCAACAACTAAGGGGTCAAACGCTGTCATCTCCTACCTTCATCATTTCTTCGGAAACTATGGCCTTGGGGAGTCGCATGCTGACCTGCACTGTGATAATTGTGCTGGCCAGAATAAGAATAAGTTTGTGCTCTGGTACTTCGCTTGGCGAGTAATGACGGGCCAGCATCAAACAGTCACCATCAATTTCATGCCTCCTGGCCACACCAAATTCTCACCTGACTGGTGTTTTGGCCTCCTCAAAAAATGTTTCAGGAAGTCGGAGGTTCACTGCCTTGACGATTTGTGTGATGCAGTTCGACGGAGCACTTCGGTGAAGAAAGTGAATGTTCCTCAGCTGGTTACCACCGAAAACGGACAAATTCATGTCACGTCATACAACTGGCAGGCCTTCCTCTCTCCGTTCTTCCGACCGCTTCCAGGAATGAAGAAGGTTGGCCATTTCCGATTCTCGTCAGAAGTGCCAGGCAGTGTTTTCTTCCGAGAATCTCTTGGTGATGATGAAACGGAGTTCAGGATGTTGACGGATGTCCGCGCTGTGAGAACTCTCAGGGATGCTCTTCCTCCTGTCATCCCACCACCTGGTTTGTCCAGGGAAAGGAAACTGTATTTGTTTCAGAACATCAGGGCTTTTGTCACTCCAGACAAACAAGATGTGTTGTGTCCTCACCCCGATGTTTGAAGAAAGAACACAAAAAACACAAACAAACAAACAATTGAATACAAAGGTGTGAATTATTATTTCAGTGTAAACAATTATAATGCTAATAATAATTATTATTCTCTGGACTTAAAAGTGAAAATTGTGGATTTGAAAACTGTGGATTTGAGACACTGCCTGTCCGGCTTAGACATGTTGTGCTTTGGTGTGGTGATTTATCGCCGCAATCTGGATTATTTATATTCCACAATGGATATATCCTTCTGCTTCAAATGATTTTCCTCAACATAAGCCTGCAGCTGCATCTCCATGCTTTCCAGGCAAGTGAATTTGAATGTTCAAATGTTGGTGAACATGTTGCATGGAATCCATGTTTTGCTCGTTTGTTTGTTTGGTTTAAAACAAACATTTTTAAATCATTAATAATTATTGTTCAATTTGTTTGTTATTATTATTATTAATCATGCCATACTAGATCATAATCATATTTTATGATTGTTTTCAACAACAGTTTAGTACATGAAACCATTAGAGTTGTTTCCATGATTGTTTTTTTAAGTCATTTCTGTCGCGATTTTTTGGTTTGAACGCCAAAACATGGTACTTTTTAAAGGCTGTTGTAACAAAAATGTAGGTATCCAGCATAGTAGTTTGCACTTAAATTTATTTAGAGATATATGGCCAACATAACTGCCAAGTTTCATTGACTTTGGAGAAGTTTAAACCCCTGTTGCTAAGGAGTTTTTGTGCATACCCAGTTGTTTGTCTTTAAACGGCGATTTCTCAAAATGGCGGTTCATACATATGTCGACTTTAAAACAGTTTTACTCAACTTAGAATTAAGCTACAGAAATAAACCTTACACCACCAGAAAGCTTATTTCTTGTAGTTTCTTGTGGTACCAAGCACTACATTTAGCCAAAATTTCACTTTGTGTACCTTTT
>JAWQFJ010002160.1:36199-48256 GCA_034096865.1 Theodoxus fluviatilis | reverse complement strand
ACGCTAAACTAAAAACTACCGCCTCCATTTCACCATCGGACGCCTCCAGCTTGAAGCATAGGACATCTCTGCCACTTTCAAGACTTGGCCTCAACCTCCGCTTCACCGACAGGAAAATGGTCAGTGCCACGCTGCAGTGCATGACCTCCTCAGTAGCCTGCCACCCACCGTTCGATTCCTTGTCATTACCTGAGCATCCCTGCCACAACATCATCGTAAAGTGGAGCCACAACATGCAGCTGTCTCTCCAGGGGGCACCTGTCCAACCTGCCTTTGATGAGACTGGAACCACCAGCCAAGCCCCTCATCACCCGAAGATAGCAGTTGCCTTCCCTGGAATGCTAAAACGGCTGACATTCCACACGCCCGCCTCCAGGACTCTTTCCCGTCATGAACATTTCGGCATTGTGTGACTGCCGTCTTCGGTTGCGCGCACGTGTGTGTGTGTGTGTGTGTGTGTGTGTGTGTGTGTGTGTGTGTGTGTGTGTGTGTGTGCTGAGAGACAACGAACAGTTTTGTGAAGACACACGGATGCGATTCCCTTTTTTGGAACGAACACTCCAATTGTAAGTAATTCATTTGATCAACGAAACAGGCAATTTCTGCAGTCGCCATTTCGATTTGTAAAGGGAAGATCGCTGTCTACTTCTTGTATTTCCATACACGTAGTTGTAATAAAGAAAAAAAAATGTACAGTGTAATACAATTTTTTTGTTAAAGTTGCTTTAGAAGTAATATATTTATCACTTGATATATTCAGTATATCATATTTGTAATGAAATGTTACCATCGTAGTGTGAAAATTGGTTCATATGTATATGTATAGGTCATTCTGGCTGTACTGTTTCATTGTTGTGCGTGTTGTATTCTGAGCTGAACAGTCTTGTGGATTCAGGTCAAATACCACCCAAGGTCTAGTTCATGGGATGTAACCTCACGCCTGGTATGTCTTGTTCCAATGCATCCGGTCCCAGACTTATGTCTTTGTCTACTTCTGTTATGGTTCGTAATGGCAGAACGTCCATTGCGGTGGCACCGTAATTGGTCTTATTACGGTGGAATTCGTAATGCCGTCAAGAGCATTGCGGGGTGTTGTTGTTGAGTGTAGCACCACTATTTAGTGTTTAACCTGTGGCTGGCTTCATTGCATCTAGTTGAAGGGTTAAGACCGCTTCGAGCTTGTATTTGAGGCACAAGTTGTGTATGTTTTATGTCAGGTGGATGACAGTTAAGACCGCTTCAAGATGTCTGACCCAACATGCTGTATCAAGTTCGGATGCTATGTTGTTTTCTGTGTTGAATGACTACTGGTAATCAACTGAACGAACCAGATTAGGCTAGGCATTGTTTTTCTTGTACTTCGAGGGCGAAGCACTGTTAGATTGGGGGGATATGTGACCGGGTGAAGTAAAGTCCAAAGTCTCTCTCTCCCTCCCTCCCTCCCTTGGAATCTTTTCTATTGATATTCGTGCTTAATGGCCTTGCATAGCCTACGAAGGCTGATAGGCTGAAAACCTCCCTCCCTCCCCCCTCCCCCTGTGGGTTCGGGGTAAGAATTGACCCACTGCGTCTCCCTACGCGATTCGTAAGAGGCGATTATTTTAAATGGGGACACCGTGACTTTATTTGCGTTTACGTGATTTTCGTGCTTATAGGCCTTACATAGCCTAAAAAGGCTGTTAGGCTGTAAAACACCATCCATCCATCCTCTCTCTGTGTGTGTGTTTGCCTTGGCTATGTGATAGCAGTTTTTGGTTTGGAGACATAATCCTTAGTTAGCTGGCCCAATTCTTTGACAGGGCGTTTATCATGGGATCCAAGGATGTGGGGCAGCAAAAATCTCCATGGGTGATGTGTGGAGTTTTGGGTAACTTGCACAGTTAGCATTGATGATTGTCCTACATAACACAACACAGCGACACTAGAGATGACGCGGAATTTGCCGTGCAGTGTTTTCTTAACCTCTTTATGCAGATATGAATGAAAGCTACGCCGTAAGTAGCATTTTATATATAAATTCTAAGGCGAAAGTTTACAACTGGTAGTCGTTAGATAGTAGAGCAAGTAAAAGGGCATTGTAGTCATACATATTAATTGATTTCATTATCATGGTTTTTCTGAGTTTATTATAACTTTTATAATCATTAATGACCTATGTATGCTGTTGACCAATTTAATTTCCTTATGGATTAATAAAATGATATGAGTTATGAATGCATTATTCATTGCCTTTTACAAGGATTTTTTTCTTGCCCTACAAACAAGTGTAATGAAAAAGTATAAACATAAGTGTTGAAATGCATTATTGTTTAGAAACATAAATAAGATCTAATAATAACAGGACGATGACAAAATCGTTCTTTTCGTTTTTAAATTTGAAATTTTTTGTTTTTTATTCTAATCTTTTAATTTTTGAATAGTTAGATTCCCACTCTAATCCATCCACACTCAAAAATTAATGTTTGTTTTTGCAGAGATGACTAAGCTGGCTGGGTCAAGTTGCCGAAAAGACAGACGGCTGAATGCCCAAGGAACTTCGCAGACAACTTGCAAGAGGAAAAACACCAACACAAGACCTTAGCTGTACCTCCAAGACTCCTGCAGGCGTGATATAAGCACTGGACTGTTGTCATGCCCCATGCACTGTCCTTTTCTCCAGTGCCAACAAAGGAATCGGAAAAGTATGGGAGTTTTCTTTTTCAATCCCCCTTACTTATATTGTAGGGTGTTACACGACCAGCGCGAAGTGATTTGTCGCATTTTTGCATTAAACATCATTTTCCTGTTGTGTGGAGCCCGCCAGTTTTCCCGCTGTTTCTGAATGTCATCATGGCCCCCACAGTCGGTGTGAATTTGAATGCAGAGATTGGCCTATGTTGCTGGTCATTTTTTGCTGTCTGGAGAATGGGAGATAGCAGAGAGTGGTCAACTAAAGGACGGCTTAGAAAAGACAGCAACGTCGGCTTATCAGAAGCAGTGGAACGCATCAAATTTATAACAAATTTAAAACATAACGTAAGTTCGGCTCTCTAAATTGTGTCAGGCTTTACAAGGTTAAATGTTTGTAGACGAACCAAGTTTCGCTAAAAATCCGTTGGCTCTGGTCACATTATCTCAAGTGAGCTGGAGTATGGGCTCAGCACTGTGGTTTAACGTTATTCATGCAAAGATTGTCTTGCCAGTGTAGCCTCATTCAGTCAAACTCCTTCCTCAGTTCCTGTCGGTGCCTTTCCATGTGTTTTGAAGTAGGTTCTTCTGTTTTTTCTAAGTGTGTACCAGTGGTCTTTGTGACCCATAAAATCAAGTCAGTAAGAATTGAATATATTTATTGAGCATATGAATCAAGTTAGCAATACATTTAGGAAAGTAATACGTGTTGTCTACTACCCAAAAGGATTTAAGGACAACTTACACATCCCATGATTAACAATGCATCAAAGAAATGGTATGGTTTATTCATCTATCGCCATGTTTCAGCTGTTGATTACAGCTGAAACATCTTCAACAGTGTGTGTGTGTCATCAAACGAGCAGCCATTTTGACTTAACAAGACATTAAAAGAGCTCTCAGGCAGAACTGAACACTCAAGATCTCTAAGTGTTCCTCAATTCCTTTTGAGTAGTGAACATTTGGCGTCGGATTATCTGAACCATCTTCACACCTTCCTTGCATGTTGCAGACTGTACACAACAAAAACCTGAACAAGGTTAGTTGAAAGTTGGGGACTAGCAAACAGCACTGTACAAAGTTAGGTTCCGAAAAGGCAAAAGGAGCAGGCAGGAAAGAACATTGCTTGAGCACAAATCCCATCTGTAAGTGATCTGGGTTACAACAGAAAGTGATTGTTTAGAGAGGAGGTATTCTGGCAGGACCAATTCGCTAACTGGCATAATGTAGTAACTTCTGCTCCAATATCCAATATCTAAAAATGAATGGAATTTTATCTGAGCAAATCAGCCCTGCCAAGTACTTGATACAATGTTGATGTCTGCCTGCTCATTCTTCCTTTTCCAACACTGGTTTCCATGCAAATCCACTTCCTCACCTGGGATGACTGAATGCACACAGACACATCCATTCCTCCATTTGATCCATGCAGATTTGAAAAGGTATGGCTGGTATTATTATTTAGGAGCTGACAAGGAGTATTTAATGGTTAACAGCAAAATGATATACCCTTCACACTAGAATAACTGCTTACAAAAATACTGTTAGATGGAATGTCAAAGGCTTGGTCCAATTTTTCATACATTAGGAATGTACATCTTGAAAATATCTCTCATCACATGAACTGTGTGCCCTGAATTCAAAGCAAATGGGTTTGAAAGAGGAATTCTTGCTTTATGTAAACATTCACCTCAAAGTTCTTATTTTTGAAAATGTTACAAAAGGTCCTCACCAAATCAGAACACTTTGCCAAGTTTTGACATTTGATCTTGAACTCTCGTTGAAGGCACTTGACAGTTAACCTCACTTGTTCTAGAATGAACAAGGGCGCACTGCTTATTTTCTTTTGTGAACCAAAAGGACACAATGTTGATTTAGAAGGGGCATGGTGTGGGTTTTTAATAAATCAAGAATGCAGAAAAGATTCACAGGTGTTCTTCAGGTAAACTTTTTAAATTGACTTTCTTCAACAACTGTGAGCCAATATTCAAGTGTAAAGCTATTTCGTGTGCTCTGCATCCATCCATCAAACATCCACTCTCTTGCAAAAATGCTGCTCACAGTGACATCCCCAATGGCCACAGTTGAAGCCAAGCTGCTCTATTCACACTGAAGACATCTGGATTCAACAGCAGAATGAAGTGATCACTTGAAGAGCAAGTTTCACAGAATACACCAGAGAAAAATTACTGAACACATGCCCATTGTTCTCTCTCATACACTGTTCACTGCTATCAATAATGTAGAACCTGATGGTATATTTCCAGTATCCACTAGCCATACTGAGTCCCCATTTCACTCTATTCATTAACATGTAGATATGTGTTCAATCACCTTCCTCTGGTTGAGAAGCTCCTCATTGATCTCTCCGTGAAAGAATCCTTCACAGCATGAGTACTCTAAATGTTCACATGAAGTTGCTTTCTTTTTCTAAGCACAGTCTACTTGAAGATCTCACTGAAATATGTAAGCATCTGCTCCACCACTTTGCTCTGGTACACCGTCATGGCTGCCAGGGTCATACCATCCCCAGCTTCTGACCACATCAGTGTGGGCCCATAGACTATGGCGATGTTGTGAATCTGCATTCGGTTTTGGTCGCTGTTCTCTATTACTCTGCAGCAAAACAAAACGGATAAATATCCATTGCAAGTAGCATTTCATTCACTGTACTGAGGTCATCTGTGTGCATAATGAGGTTTCCATGACCCTATTCATGTCTTAATTCACACAGCAAAAAGGTTTAACTACTCGAATGGATTTGAATTAACCAAGATGAAAAGTAAACATGACTTGTGATTTCCATGTTTACCAAAATTCCAAGATGGGGGGTTTGCACATTTTCTTTGTATTGCAACAGTGTATGTTACATGTTTGCTAGATAAAAAAGAAATTTATTATTATTGTGCTCCTATTGCAGATTTTTTTTTCAAATGAGTGCAAAAAATCATAGAAAATTGTACTTTGCACACTGATTTGGTGGTTTGTATAAAAGTCAAAACATCATGGAATAGTCGGGGTATCTGCTTGAAGAGTAAACGCAATTGAAGATGTTAAGAAACTACTTACTTCAGGAGGTGTTCGAACAAAACCTTCATGGTTTCACGGTGGCAGGGTGGTAAATTTTTCACCAGGTCCCGTAATGCTTTGGTACGATGCGAGTTTAGCTCTGAAAAAAGTATCAAGAGGAAAATTTGTATTAAAATTTTTTTTTTGGGGGGGTGCACATTTTTGGTAGCTATCTCCAGAGATTTTTTATTCAACCAGGACCACCTTCTTTCCTTCCCATTTGTGTACATTTTAAAAATAAACTTGTTCATCTCTCACTCTTCTACAATGAAACTGTTGGCAAGTTTCTACCTAAAACCCCATCACTCCAGTGATGTGGCAATTGTTTTCTGCGTAAGCAGAAGCAAGAAATAGGTCTGAAATGCATGCTTCCACCTGAACCTGAAACTTGCCCACAACATCTACAAAAGTCACATGAAAACATACGGATTGCCTTGGTGAACTTTTCAAACATCTCGCCGGGAAAGAGAGAGTCCTTCAGTTCCCGGAAGAAGAGCTTGAGTGCACCAGTCAAGACATGGACATCCCACTGTCTGTCATCCAGGTTGTATGTCTCATCTGCAAAACAAAAAGATGGCTAGTCACTGCATGCTCCATCCAAATTTGAAAGAATAAGGGGATAAACGGAATATATTACAAGAAATGAAGGTAATCTTTTACCGTGCATTTAATCATTAGTAGAAACATTATAGAATGAGATAATGCGAGTGTTATTTTGCTATTTTTCCATCTTTCATGGTTATCAGGCTCTGGCAGTGATGTTGGTGTGCAATTTATTCCCCGTTGATTAACTTCAACAAATATATTTCTTAAAATCACTTGAAGCAGATTTGTGTACTCGTGTGTGAATGAGATTGCAAACGCTGACTTACCAATCAGAAAATTAAAGACAAAAACCAAGAACTAAAATATACAAAAACAGCATTGCCAGCATACTGAATTGTCCATACACTTAATTTTGCCTATCAAATCACCCCTGAGTGAATTCTTGTTGCCGGCAACGTAGAAGATGTTTATATGTGCATAGTTTTTGGCCATGCTTAAAGTTGTGTACCACCCTGCTTAGCGTGGCCCTTTTGCTTATTTGTTTGGAGTTTCTCTGGACTTTGTTGACAGCGGAAGTGCGGCGCCATCTTGTACACCTCTGTTGACACTGTTTTATTTTGCTGGTTCACTTGGTTGATTGCATCTTTGTGTGCCCACTCTTGGAGCCCCTGAGCCACAAGAGTGGGCCCTTTGTGATTAAACATTGTTGTATCATATTCCCGATTCAGTGGTCCTTTTTCACTTGTTTGTTTAAACATTGTTTGCTTGTTTGTGGTGTCCCCCCAAGGAGTGGTGGCCGGGTTTAGTTGTAAACCCTATCGTTCTAATTGTCCCTCCCCTCTTGGGCGATTACCTCGTCCCTCGAGGGTGAGCCTTTCTTATCATCTATAGTTAGAACGCGACAGGAGGAGATCAGTTAACAAGCTTCATTTATCACCATCTGCTACGCAGCAATAACTTGTTTTTTTTAAGCACACTATCTGTGACATTTGAAAAACATCAGAAGGTTAAAAAAATATACAATTTGTCTGTGGAATTCGGGTTTGAAGAAAACTTTTATTACAGATGCACAAATTTTAAACCACAAAAAAATATGCAAGGAGGACAATTTTGCAATTTTTCATCAGTCAACAACAATTAGGAGGTGGAGAGAGAAAGGACAGGGGTGGCATGGGTCTTTCAGAGAGATACATTTCAGGAACATAGTTCCAAGCCATTCAAAACTGGATGAGTGCTCAATATATGCATCAGAAAGTGTCTGTTCATGTTTATCAAAGTCTCATTCAACACAAAATTGCCAATTTTTTACAAATTATCATCAGGGGAGGCTTTACGGCAGACCAACATCAACAAAATTGTAGGGGGAAGTGGGGGTAGGGTTATGTTTTAAGTTTTATATTGCACTTTGCAAGATAGTAATGTTACTACCTCAAAAAAGCAGTGAGTGCGGTATTTTGCTCACAGTTTACACTTCAGAAAAAGTTTTCTGAGATAATAACAAAAACAGCAATTCAGATTCCAAACTTTGTATTTTGCATTAAATGTTCATTTAGGTTTGTGCATAACTTGCAATGCATTTATGTTGACAGTTTTTGTCATATTGGCTACAAAAAGCATTTACTTTGGTTCGTCCCCTTTCCATTGACCAGAGGGGTCACATAAAGCTTGTTCAGGAGGCACAGCGCTGCAAAGCGCACGTGCTTCACTCCTGGAATGCAATTTTGGGGTGTGCTTCACTCAGCGCTGTGCAGCACAGAAGCACGCATCCGAGGTGATTCGCACGATTTTCAAAATGGTGTCTTCTATCCCGCACTGGCCGTCGATGCGTAAAATAACCCTTAGAAACACCATTTAGGGACTGGAATGGGCTTTATTTGCCCCAAGCGTTCTGTATGCGCGAGTAATGGCAAGTAAGAATGACACCGTAGTAGACTTTATTCATGCAGAATACATTTAAACGTGCATCAATGATGTTTGTGGCAAAGAAAACACTTTCTTTAGCGTCCAGCAACTTAGCATGCAGTGCAGAAGATTTACCTCCCTTTAAAAAGTGAAGCGCTTCACTAAATTTGTAGGCATTCACAAGAAGCAAAGAACGCTCATTTGCCAACATGAAGCGCTCATGCAGCGCTTTGTACTCCTGAACAAGCCTATAGTTTACCTCCACTTTGTGCAAAATGTGACATGCATTCATATGCTTCAGGAAATGTGGGCCTTGTTTATAAAGTATGTTTGAAAGAAATGTGTCATAGATTCAGGTGTTTTGAACTTGAAAAGGGAATTCGGGAAGTCAAGAAGTCAGGAAGTCTGAAATTTGAAACTGTGAAACCCGCTCCATGTCAAATAGTTTTGACCCACTTTTGAGCATTTGGCCTGCATACTTTCAACTTTCAACCTGCTCAAAAGGTCAGGCTCACTTGATAGAAAATGAATGTATATATGAATGAATTTCAGCACAGTCATTTCTTCATATATTCAATAAACATGCATACACACGTGTATATACACACACACACACACACTCTTTACTAATTGGTATGTCCTACCTTTGTCCACAGCATAGCGCAGTCTCTGCACTTCTGCCAAGTTGCCACTGATTCGATACAAGCCGTCATTATCCAGACCTACAAACCAAACACATCGAATACAGCTTCACATGCACCTCTAGGTCACATTCAACTGCCCACACTTTTTTCCCCACTAACCAATTCACCAAATGCAATAAGCTGCCACGTGCAATTACTTCTTGCTTCATCTTCTGACCTTTCTCTAAATTTTCCCACTGATGCTGGTTGAAGATCAAGTATAAAGTAAATTTTTGCATAACAATGTCAGATGTGGCATGGGAGAAGAAAGTGTATGAATGCTAATGTACAAGAGCCATTCTCAAAAGGTGCCAAATCAGACAGTACTGCCCATAATTCAGTCAGAACAGATGTCATTTAAAATGTTAATTTTAAAAACATAAGTAATGCCATTGCAAAGATGAATCTTAAGGGAGATAAATAAGACAACTTCGGGCAGGTGTGTCAATTGACACAAAACAAAACAAAAAAGTGTTACCTTGTGTGTAGTAGTGGGTCATTCAATAACTAATATAAAGTTAACAAATATACCATTTCCTCTGAACTTGTTTGGTCTGTAGGGTAGATCTGATATGTCAACACATCTCCAGAAGTAAAGTTGGCAAAACCCTTTTAAGACCGTACTAAACTTGGCATGTTATTCATGGCATTTGGTGTCATGCTAAATTGGATCAAGAAATGAGGCTGCCCCTACATCTGTTGGTGTCATCTCCAGCGAGTGTAGGGATCTGCTCATCCCAGCATGTGAAGTGTACTACCAATGGCCATGATGGCTTCATAGCAACACACTGTGGGGTGCTACAGGCAAGTTGCATCAACACACACTCGAAAGAGATTAGATTGCACTGTCTGTTTGTGTAGGTATCAACGTAATATTGTGTCATGCCAATGTAAGGCTGTGTTGGTGTCAATGTAATACTATGTTGATGCCAAGAGAATATTCTGTTTGTGCCAATGTAATTTCTGTGTTGGTGCCAACATATCAATTGATGAAAGCACAGTGATCTAGGTGGTTAATTGTAAAAGTGGTTTGTGACACAGATGCAGAAGGGGGAGGAGGGAGAAGGAGGAGGAGGGGGAAAGGAGGAGGAGGAGGGAAGAGGGAGGGGGAAAGGAGGAAGGAGGATGGATGGATACATAGATGGACAGTGTTTAACGGTCTATCAGCCTTTATAGGCTATATAAGGCCAGTAAGCACGAAAATCACTAGAACAGTCGAGAGTAAGTGCAAATCAAGTCATGGTGTGCCTAGTTATTCGCCTCTTACGAATCATGTAGGGAGACACGGTGGGTCAATTCTTAACCCCTAATCCACAGGGGGAGGAGGGAGAAGGAGGAGGAAGAAGGAGGAGGGAGGGGGATGAAGGAGGAGGATGAAAGAGAGGGGGGAGGAGGAGGGGGGTAATGTTAATGGGGGATGGCAAAAAATCAATGTTCATGTTCATACACAGGGTGAAAGACCATGAGCAAAGACCATGAGCAAAGACCATGAGCAAAGACCATGAGCAAAGACCATGAGCAAAGACCATGATCCTGACCTCTCCTCTCCACAGCAGCAATGCACTCCTTGACAAAGCGAGGAACTGTAGAGTGTTCCCTCTGACACAGCTCTGTCAGCAAGGAACCAAACACAGCATCTGCAACAGGGAGGGAAGACCTCTTTACACCTATGAAAATGCTATCTGAACTGGAAAGGTAGATTAGGAATTAGATATTAAATTTATTCTCCTATATACTGTGTAGATTAGTTGCATTTGAAAATAAAATGCATATTCTTCAAAACAAAGAAATTCACATTTTGTCCATCTAATTTTTTTTCCCAAAAGACAATTGAATCCATTTAAGCCAGAATGTGCCAAAAGGTGAGCCTGCACTGTGACTACATGTAATTTATCATGTAATTTACTATTTCTGATGTTTTATCTTTGGCCTCTTTAGCAGCCATTTTTAAAAATCTCCAGTAGAGACTAAAATTGGACAGGTCCCACTTCAATTCTCTCCACATAAAAATGCAGGGAAGCAACAGCATCTTACTAAGATATTCTTTGGGATAAAAATATTAGCAGTGAAATATTTCCACTGTCGGTGAATCTTCTTTGACTTCCAAGGTATCTCAGTGATCTTCCCAGTTTTCAAATGGAACCCTCCTGGATCTGACTGAGATACCATAGGTACCAGATGCCCTTCTTAATTCATGAAAGTTGTCCTTTATGAGAAAACATTTCTCCAGCAAACAGAATCCGTATTTACTTGACTGTGACAAGTGCTCCAAATCCAACAGACAGAGTGAGTCAGACATCTTCATTCTCACCTCGGATGATTCCTCGCTTGACCAGCTCCTCTTGAGGAGGCCTGCGGGTGATCAAGTTGACCAGGCGACTGCGAATGCCCTTGACGCTGCGGCTTCCCCCTTCCTCTCCTGACCCACGAATGGTGGAGCCTTGCCTTGAGAGAGAGCCCCCTGTTGGCAGTCGGGCGGCAGTCAGGCAAGTGCATCTCAAGGAAACTACTAAGCTCGACACTCACTATTGAAAAAACCCACATACAGCAGCCGCCGCACAATGTGGGGGAAATAGAGGTGGAGGTATGGGGGAAGTGGAGGTGGAGGTGTGGATGGAGGTGTGGGGTGTGTGGAGCTGGAGGTGGAGGTGTGGGGGAAGTGGAGGTGGTTATGTGGGTGGAGGTGTGGGGATGTGGAGGTGGAGGTGTGGGGATGTGGAGGTGGAGGTGTGGGGGAAGTGGAGCTGGAGGTGTGGGGTGGAGGTGTAGGGGAGGTGGGGGTGGAGGTGTGGTGGGGGTGGAGGTGTGGTGGGGGTGGAGGTGTGGTGGGGGTGGAGGTGGGGTGGGGGTGGAGGTGTGGTGGGGGTGGAGGTGTGGTGGGGGTGGAGGTGTGGGGGATGTGGAGCTGGAGGTGAGGGTGGAGGTGTGATGGGGGTGGAGGTGTGATGGGGGTGGAGGTGTGGTGGGGGTTGAGGTGTGGGGGATGTGGAGCTGGAGGTGAGGGTGGAGGTGTGGGGTGGAGGTGTAGGGGAGGTGGGGGTGGAGGTGTGGGGTGGAGGTGTAGGGGAGGTGGGGGTGGAGGTGTGGTGGGGGTGGAGGTGTGGTGGGGGTGGAGGTGTGGTGGGGGTTGAGGTGTGGGGGATGTGGAGCTGGAGGTGAGGGTGGAGGTGTAGGGGTGGAGGTGTGGGGG
>JAWQFJ010002160.1:31199-33699 GCA_034096865.1 Theodoxus fluviatilis | reverse complement strand
ACCAGCAGACGAGGAAATCGCAGAGGAGTAAGACTGCTGGAGAGAAGAGACAGAGAAGAAGACTCTTCAAGATTCGTGATGGGGAGGGGGTTGGGGGGTGGCAGCTTACAAAAACAGCCAAGAATCTTCAAGGGAATAGCCCCTGTCATCACATGTTTCAGCTTAGTCTTTCCTACACTACCAGGGGGCGAGCCACACCTGGTCAGAACTCTACGTGCCTGTCACAGCTGTGTTTCTGGCGAGTCACACCTAGTCATGTTTGCATTGCAGACAGTGCCTGCCTGTCTCTTTCCACTTTCTCTGCATCGGGTTCCTCTTTAGGAGTGGACATGGTGTTGGCACTTGACTGAATGCTCCCGTGTGTTGGTGCCAATGTAAGATTTGGTGTCAATGTAATATTTTGTTGGTGCCAATGCAATATGTTTGTACCAATGTAATATTGTGTTAGTGCCAATGTATTTTTTTTATAATGTTGTGCCATTGTAATTCTGTGTATGTGCCAATGTAATATTGTGTTTGTGCCAATGTAATATTGTGTTTGTACCAATGTAATATTGTGTTTGTGCCAATATAATACTGTGTTTTGTGCCAACATATGATTGATCAAGGCACAGTGATCAGGGTGCTTAAGTGTAAAATTGGTTTGTGACACAGATATGAGACCTAGCATTTTCCCCGACAGGTGTTAGACAATTTTTGCATCCACTGTTGATGGAATGAACTGAAGGCATTTTGACATAATTTCATCACAACCTGGCAAGAATAATAGTAAACACTGGGTGCAAAAGCTGTTCCCCATACTGTATCATTCATTTACTCTCCTTTGTTTCTTGCAGGGTTGGTTTTTAAATGACTGACTACCGATGCTGAAGTGAACAATCGGCCTTAGATTCACCAGAGTGGAGCTTTCGACAGTCCTCCTGCAGCCACCTCTGGTAAATGACTGGTGAACTGGCTTAGCTCTATTGATAAAAAAATTGCTTGGGGACACCCATGGCTAAGCTACAGCAAAGGCTGAAGATGAAGGAAGTTTTACAGTTTATTAGCCTTCCTTGTAAAGCTAGGCCATTGACCAAACAAAATGGAAGGGGCTGGTTAGAGTAAGATAAAGTCAATTCCTGAATTCCCTTATTATTTGTCTTTTACAAGTCTCAGTGTCCAAACTCACAGAAAGCTGTGTTGGCAGATTGCTAAAGCTCACTGACAGCAGATTTCAGCTGAGGAGGCAATATTTCAGTGGCAGCCATATTTTGAGAATGGTGAGTGCTTAATTAAACTCTTAACTTCCCATAGTCCAATCCTGGTCACCATTCTCATACTGCCCCTAGCTGCTAGTAAAAAGGTGAACTCCTTTGGTTTTCCACATCAAACGAGAACTTCCAAATGTAGCAATCATGTGACGATCTTCTGGTAGAACTGCTATACATAAAACATGTTTTGTGCTGCAAATGGAAGGTGCGCCCGGGTGCTCTAGCTCATTTTGCATCACAGGTAAAGCCTGCTCCTAATTGACAAATAAATCTTGGCTAATATTCACCAAGTCTTGGCAAATTACTTATTGGCAAACATTCTGCAAAAATTCTGCAACTATTGCCCCAAGTTTTTGCAAATCTTAAACTTCTTAATAGCTTGACGAAATCAAGTCAAGATCTCGCAAACAAAGGATATTTGCAAAATGGCATCGATTGGCATCATGCCCATACTGTAAGTGTGCAATGGCTGTAAATGTACACGAAGCGCCATTTTTTCCTTCATTGTGCTCTGAGGGGATCTCACGAATATCTCGCGCCAATAGCTATTGGCATTACCTGTCGAGCCAATATCCCAAGTCTTGGCAAATATTTGCCAAGTCTTGGAGAAAACCAATTAAGAACCGGAATAGTTGACCATATATTCAGCTAATATATCCCACGACCTGGCAAATTTTGACCGAATACTTGGCCAGTATTTGCCAAGACTTGGCAAACACGAGTTAAGCATCGGCTTTAAGGGAAAATGCAGAAGAGCATCCTTGAGTGCTTGCTTTTACACAACATGTAAATCTAAATAGGACAAGAAGGGCAAAGCCCACATGACTCACATGCTGAGAGGATGTGGAAAATGGCTGGTTTTTAGACAACATTTATGGCCCCTGCGATCTTGACCTTGACGCAAGGTCCAGTCACTATGTATGTTTTTTGATGCCTTGTCATCATACACCATCATGCCAAATTGGGTGTTGATATCATCATACACCATCATGCCAAATTGGGTGTTGATATCATCATACACCATCATGCCAAATTGGGTGTTGATAGACTTAATAGTCTCCGAGAAAAATCCAACGTTAAAGTTTTTTTACGGATTACAGGACGCCCAGACGGACGCCCGGACGGTTGCCTGGTCGGACACCCGAACGGATGACATGGGTGACCTAGTATGAAAGTATAACATGTGTACTACAATGTTATGAAGTTTGCAAGAGTTATCTTCCATAGTTCAGGGTCAAGGTCACTTCAAA
>JAWQFJ010002160.1:0-23910 GCA_034096865.1 Theodoxus fluviatilis | reverse complement strand
TTTCTCTTTCTTTCTTTCTTTCTTTAGGGCCGAGATTGCAGCAGGGCCACGAACCGTAGGGCGGATGACGGTGAGAGTAGGAGAGCCAATCTGTTGGCGGCCTGGGAATTTCTTGTTGATTGGGTGATAGGGGTGCTCAACAGTCATGCAACTGTTGTGTGCTACTGAAAACGACATCGACACAGGGAATCACTATCAGCACAGTAATCAATGCCTGTCAAGTTCAGATAATCAAAGGGAAGAGAACAGTAACATTAACCATCCGACCTAAGGACAAGTTTTAAGCACAGTTACGCACAACAAATAGGAGAGACACAGGGCTGAGAAAAGGGGGGGAAAGAGGGGAGAAGGGGAGGAAGGAAAGGGGAGGAGAGAGAAGGGGAGGGAGGAAGAAAAGGGGAAAAACGAGAGGGGGAAAGAAAAAAGAGAAAAAAAGGAAAAGAGCAAAAAAAAAAGAAAGGGAGAAAAAAAAAGAAGGAAAGAAAGGAAAGAGGGAAAACAGAGAGAAAGGAAAGGGTGGAAAAGGGGGGAAAGGGGAAGGAGAAGAGGAGGGGGGGAAAAAAGGAGAGGGGGGGGGAGGGGAGAGGGTAGCGAGGGGGGAATTAAGAAAAAAAACAAAAGGAGGACACACCCACGTGAGGTTGTGGATCAATCACAAATGAGAAATTAGTCATCAATCAATAACGATGGCCTCAAAAGCAGTACAGAAAGCAGTGATATTTTGCCATCTTCAGCCTTGTGTCTCATGCACGGCCACATAGCCTATGCCACCTCAGCTCCCAGGGAGCATTCATCAAGGCAGCAGGGGAATGCACCCAAGTTACCACAGACAAGTGGAGATAGGCGAGCATGCTTTGGGCTTCGACGATGTGCGAGGTACAGTGCTGACTGGTTCTCTCTCTGGGATGGGAAAAATCAAGAGTTTATTTAGATATCTTGACTATGTCATACTTGCTGCAACGCTGTGTTGTAAATCTGTCTGTGCACGTAATTCTGTCTGTGCATCAATGATTATTCTTGGTGAACATCTGTGATGCACCTGCCCTATGTGTGGTTCAACATCTACAATGTGCCAAAGCAAAAACAAACTAGTATTTCCAGGAACTTCCCTTCCTTTCCCTTTCATCTTGTCTACAATATATACCTAAGATGCAACTCTGGGATCGGGGCAGCTTCAAACCACACACCCACTAGTCACAAGCAACTGCAGATTAACAACTAGGTCCTCACCTCCAGCACAGGAACAAACTACTGCCTGCACAGGTTTAAAAATTGTCCACCAGAGGATAATGCCCCTTCCATTTCCTGTCGACCTTTTAGCTGTCTGGAGGTCATAGCATTCATCCCCACCTACATCCTCTCCCCATGACTATAAATCTGCAGCCTTTGCTTGAAAGTCTTGCAGTGCTGGCACAGATGGGATGGAGGTGGGGGTGGAGAGTAGTGTGGGGAGTGGGAAGGGAGGGAAACATGGTACAATCAGACAGTTGGCATATATACATGTCCATCTTCCTAAAAATGCTACAAAGTCATCTGAAAGATTGCCACAAGCAGGACTGGGTTTCCCTCTGTGACAGACAGCACTATACAAGACAAATGTTAGCTTTTCAATTTCAAGTTCTAGCATGATGCTGAAGCATATTTACTGGGCTTACCTACATCAGCTTAACACAGGCTACATACCATTTAGAATAGGTGTCAGTAATATGAAGAGGTACCAGCCAGATGGCAAAAACTCTTTGACATGCCCATTTTGCAGACGACTTGAAAATAACAAACACCTTTTATTCTAACGCTCAAAATATAAGTTTCAGATTTATTTCTTTTAAGGTATGACAAAGAAATGTACAGTGTGAAATGCCATCATGTTATGAGGTAGCATAACACTATGTGTCATGCCTTTGTGAGGCACAAATTTTACCCCCGTCACCCTCTGATTTATCTAGTTTTCTTGCAGAGCATATATATGGGTGGCTGATAAAAACTCCTTGCTGATAGTTTTTAATCTTTATGCATGCACCTACTATTAGCCTACATACCTAACAATTTTCTCTGCAAAACTGACATATACATATACAATGTAGAGCAGCATTTCTGTTCTTTGTTGGTTTTGTTGGGTTTGTTGTTTTGTTTTGTTTTTGTTTTTTGGTTTTTGGTTTTTTTGGGGGGAGGGTTTCCATATGAAACAAATTTAAATGAATTAAAGGAAGAGAGTTACAGAGCTAAAGAAGACAACAGTTTAGAAAATCAGTTCACATCTCTGATAGTCCATGCCATGAGATGTATGTACCTCTTGGAATAAATTCTCTTTTGAATACCTTTGACCTTTCACCCCTTAGTAATCGGTGGAACAGCTGCTTGAATACCTTTGAACTCTCATTCCTTTGTAAAGGGCTGCTCAACAGCTTGAATGCCTTTGAATTTTCACCTCTTTGCTGAAGCTGCACAATGTCCCCAAGCAGCAGGAACCCCTGACTGCTGGGCTTTCAGGGCAGCCCAAAGCAGCCAGAGAGTCTACTGGGGGCATAGTGTCAGAATATATATTCAGATCCTACCATGCATTCAAACCACCCTGGAATATCAGGTGGGGCAACTAGTTGGATCCATTCTTACCCTCAACCCACAGGAGGACCAGCAATCAAAAGTAAAGGAACAGGGAAGGCACCACAACACAACTCACCATGGCATCTCTGGGTGAGGGCATGGCTATGTCTTTGGCTTCTGTGGGACTGTTGTGAGAGCGCTCTTTTCGGGGCGGCTTCCAGCTCCGCTCTTTGGTTTCCTCATTGATGTAGTAGAGGCGTCCAGTGAGCGGTTCCTTGTAGACATGCCAGGGCAGCCCCTCCAAGAGCAAGCGCACGTACTCGCCCTCACTCGAGGGAGGGGGCAGCCCAGAGCCAGGCACTATGGCAAGGTTGGCATACTCCCCTGCTGGGTCTCCCATGCCCTGCAGAAGAAAAGCACAGATCTTCAGTCTAGTGGAAGGACGGAAGGATTGTGGGTAAGCCAGCTTAGGTAAATTCCAAGCCTGAAAGTAAAACAACTGTTTGTTGACTGCAGATTTTCATACAAAGCACAACATGGCATGCTTCTAGGTCATTCCTTCAAATGAAGATGTGTAAAATGGGATACAGAACAAAATATTAATCCCAAAGTTTTTCCTAAAATGTATCAGTTCAGTTCAGTTCAGTTCAGTCTCTTAACCCTGAGATGGGTTGTTGAGGTACCACTGATGACTTTCGGACAATCTTCCTCCATCGATCTCTATCCTCTGTGGCTCGCTGTGAGTCAGCAAAGGTCAAGCCTGTCAACTCTTTGATGTTGTCTTCCCACCTCTTTCTCTCTGTCTGCCTCTCCTTCTCCCACCTGGAACGGTACCTTGCAGGATGGTCTTGGCCAGCCCACTGCCTCTTGACGTGACCGTACCACTTCAGCTTTCTGCTTTTCACGATTGAGAGCAGGTCTTCGTACTGTCACAACAGGTTAAAACAAACACACACACACACACACACACACACACACACACACACACACACACGCACACACACAAAGGAAAAATCCTTGCAGTTGCAGTGTGTGTTTTATGCCTGATGTTCAAGTTAAATCTGCCAGTCAGTTGAGTAGGTTGAATAAGTTGGTCAGTCCAGTCAGACAAGTTGGGTCAAATCAGGTTGGGTCTAGCCAGTAGGTTGGGATGGGTTGATTTGGGTTGAGGCAGGTCAGGTCAGGTCAGGTAAAGTAAGGACAGGTCAGGTCAGGTCAGGTCAGGTCCATTGAAAGAGTTACTAAAAGCAACTTTGTGCTTAATTATTTCTGTTTTACAGCCCATTGGGACAAAATCGTATGGTATAAAAAATAAAACAGGTAAACCTCCAGTACCATGCAATCAAAATTGCCATGAAGCCACAAGAAAATCAAAACCCTAAAGTCAGAGCCACATATCAGGACCAGCACATGTAATGCAGCCTTATACCAACAATAAAATTAATTCACAAAGCATCATATTGTCCTAAAATATTTGTTCACAGGTGATTACCCTAATATTGACTAACATTCAACATATATAGCATCACCCTTATGGTCTAGAGCCACATACACACACACACACACAGAGCTGTAATCTGGTGCCAGCTCCATATCTAAACCGGAAAACACCATTGCACTCATCTACCAAAAGCTTCCATAAACGGGCCACACTAGTAGACTTGTCGGAGGAGAGGGGTGTGGAAAGACGGCCAAACTGGCGGGCCATACAAGCTAGCAAGCAACATCTGACTGGCAAGTCATCTTGGTTAGTTAATTCTCAGTGAATTTGCGGTGATGCATTCATAAAATGACAAAAGAATTGACGAATCAAAACAACCCTCAAAAAAACGCAGCCAGATTTTTCCCACACAAGTTGGGGTTTCCCGCCAGTTTCATTGTCTTTCTCACACCCCTCTCCATTTACCAGTCCACTAGTGTGGCCCACTTATGGAAGCCTTTCTCAAACACAAAAACTAGCAACCAGCAACATTTCTATAGAGTTATATTCAGCATGACTATTAGTCCCCAACTCGGTGTGTGTGTGTGTGTGTGTGTGTGTGTGTGTGTGTGTGTGTGTGTGTGTGTGTGTGTGTGTGTGTGTGTGTGTGTGTGTGTGTGTGTGTGTGTGTGTGTGAGAGAGAGAGAGTTTGTGAGTGTGTGAGAGTGTGTGAGTGTGTGAGTGTGTGAGAGTGTGTATGAGTGTGTGTGAGTGTGTGTGAGTGTGTGAGAGTGTGTGTGAGTGTGTGAGAGTGTGTGTGAGTGTGTGTGAGTGTGTGTGTGTATGAGAGTGTGTGTGTGTGTGCGAGTGTGTGTGTGAGAGAGTGTGTGAGTGAGTGAGTGAGTGAGTGTGTGTGTGTGTGTGTGTGTGTGTGTGTGTGTGTGTGTGTGTGTGTGTGTGTGTGTGTGTGTGTGTGAAAAAGTGGGTGCATTGTGGCATACTAGAGCAAAGCATGACATGACAAAATGTAGATTAACATGGAAAATTCTCACTCTAAGTCATGAAGTACAGTAGGCAGAACATGACATAACAGAATAGCATGCAATACTATGGTTCAGTGTAGTGTAATGCAGCACAGTGTATCTGAGTGCACTGAAGTAGTACAGTGTAGTACAAGATAGTATAAAATTGTATGGAATGAAGTAGATAGGAGCAGTAGAGTTCAGATCAACTGAACTGCAGCAACAAGTCAAACAAGAAAACAGTATCTTGTGTAACATAGTAGATGGCACAAAATAAACACAATACAGAACAAGGAAAGCATGGATTGGTATGGAGTCATATGGTATAATGTGGTATGATATGATGCACAGCATGGTGTGAAATGAAATATCAGAACATGGCGTGATGGAGAGTGAGAACATATAAACTGATCTTTTCTACATCCGGCATTTCCTATTTTCCATAGCCATGATGACTACTCCAAATGTTTTTACACCCTCTTGACAAAAATCAACCAATCAATCAAATCAAATCAATCCATCAAAGCCAACCAGCCCGTCAGTCAGTCAGCCAAACGTCTATCTAGGCTTAGTCATTCTGGATTCCAGTGATTATTAGATATTTTCTATAGTGAAAAGTCACAGAAAAGGGTCCATTAGGATCCATGGATAAAAGGATCTCTCTCTCTCTCTCTCTCTCTCTCTCTCTCTCTCTCTCTCTCTCTCTCTCTCTCTCACACACACACACAACACACACACACACACACACACACACACACACACACGCACACACACACACACACACACACACAAGATTCCAGCTTTGCAACCAACACAACAACCAGGAATAGTAAGGTGCATATCATGAAACGGAACACAATGCTCCAACTGCTACACAATCACACAGCTGGGCAAGGGCTTGTGTGCATGTCTGCAGTAGATAATGAATGAGTTGCGTGTCCTGCATAACCCTGTGACTCACTGGACTGATCAATATACAACATAGATATTCACCACACGCACAGCGTGCCTTCAACTACCACTCTTCCATCCACTATCATGCCACTGCTCTGCACTCGCTAGGATTGTCAAGGGTGTACATTCTGTTGTACAATATTTTTTTCATCTTTTTTGTCGCCTTACTGGAGTTTGTTGTTGGTGTTAGCTTCTTTTTTTTAATAGATGCAATTCTATTTTAATCTGGCATGCTTCAATAACATATGTCTCAGAAATGCCCTAGAAACCCTGATTATCGCAGTCAAAAACAGCCGAGAAACAAATCGCATGATGATTCAGTCATAAAACTCACTATGTGTGATGCAATCCATTCAAACGTGCAAACACTGAAAAACAAATGACAACCCCTGCATATCATAACTCATGTAATGAGATGAGCATTTAAATAATTTTAACTTACACATTATTTAGTCTGTCATTGCAATGTGAATCCACATCATCCTATTCAATTTCCATAATTCTATAATCTTTTATTCATAAGCTCTTTGCGACCTCATGCAAACTCAATGCTAAAACACAACATTCATCTCATCAATCACTTTCATCCAGTATCAGATGAGACACTGTGCTACCTCTCTCAAAGTCATTTCCAAACATTTGGCATTCTAGTTCCTCCCTTATCCCTTAATCCAAAGCAGGAGTCATCGGTAACTGAACCAAGGGAAAATATCAATGGAATTTCTCCCCGATGGATGGATGGATGGATGGTGTTTTACGGCCTATCAGCCAATCGTAGGCTATATAAGGCCATTAAACACGAAAATCACTAAAATAGTTTAGAGTATACGCAAATCAAGTCATGGTGTCCCTAGTTATTCGCCTCTTACAAATCGCATAGGGAGACACGGTGGGTCAATTCTTACCCCTAACCCACAGGGGGATTCTCCCCTATGGAAGTCATGGGAGCCCTTGTAATTCCCTTTCCCTTTTGACAGCATGCAAAACAAACCCTTGAATCAAAACTATGGATGTATAGGGTTTGAATAAGGCTGTAGCATTTCTCCTCATTCATCACCTTTAGACACAGAAATCCAGACAGATTTCACTGGAATCCAACAGATGCTTGCCATTACCAGGATCCTCTTCCAATGAAATCTCCTGCAAAGTATCTAAAATTCCAATGTCCTCATTCTCTCTACCTTGACTACATGCTAGCTTTCCTTGAACTACCAGTAGAGAGGTCAATAACATCAGTTCAGAAGGTGAGAGAAAGGTCATCAAAGGCATGAGGGATCAGTTGAGAAATTCGGCCATGATTGGGGGGAAGTGAAGGTTTAAGGCTGGGTAAAAGGGTGGGTGGGTGTTGGAGGGTTGGGATGAGAATGGTGAGGTCAGCAAAGTAGAGAAAATTAAGGAGCTAGGAAGGCACCGTGTGTGTGTGCATGTGCACGTTTGTGTGTGTGTGTGTGTGTGTGTTTGTGTGTGTGCATGTGTGCGTGCCTTTGTGTATGTTTGTGTGTGTGTGTGTGTGTGTGTGTGTGTGTGTGTGTGTGTGTGTGTGTGTGTGTGTGTGTGTGTGTGTGTGTGTGTGTGTGTGTGTGTGTATATATGTATATATATGGAAATGTTTAATTTATGTTACAGGTTCTAAAGTGACATAGTTTTTTTCCCCACATTTATTTCATGTACCCTTATATAGACTTGAGAGCTAAATGTTAGAGGCATATTGTTTGGTTCTATCATAGTAAGTTTGTTTACTTGACCTGGGTAAGGTAGGAATGTAGATTTCATCAATTTTTTTCTTGCCTTTCTTTCTTTCTTTTCTAGTCAAAGCCAGGCCTTACATTGTCATGAATTGTTTATTAGAGATTTTGACACCCTTTCCTGCATTTATTGTCGTCAAAATGTTCTCCCTTTTTGTCTGGCATGTATGGATCTGAACCAGATACATATGTTTTGCAAGTGCATATATGCATCCATCATGTGTGTGCATGTGTGCATCACGTGTTATGTGTGCATGTAGGTGTTCTCACCTTCAAAACCACTCACCCCTTTGTCAAGAATCAACCTAACACCAAGAATCATGTGCAGTCAAGTGGCCATGTGTTCCAAAGGCTGTGGAATGGAGATGGGTGCTAAGAGGGCCAGCTGGATTGCTGCAAAGGGACCTTGCACTGACCTCTGGCTGTTTATGCACAACTCAAAGCATTAAACCCGTCAGCTTCTATATCCGCCCATTTCTGCCCAGGGAGGAACAGCAAATGTGCCCAAGGCAAGGCATTCTCTGGTTCAAGCTATTTCATTTTCCCATAGGTCAATCCCACATTGGGTAAGGCGAAAAATGTTGTCAACAGTTGAAACCAGCATGCTCCAACTAGACCCTGAGAGCTAGTGCTCCATGACATGTTCTAATACCAGATAGCATTAGAGTATGGAGCCGGCTAATTGGCTCTTCATGTTTTTTTACCAGGCTACAAACCCACCAAATTTTACAGCACAACCGAAACTCTACATCCATTAGAAGATATGTAGCAGATTTTAATGCATGTTGTAAACATGCTGTTTTCTCTGGGATTTTGCATTAAAATCAGTGTATTTTTTGCATTTGAAAATTCTGATCTTGTAAATGTTTACCCTTTAACCTGGTTTTCTCATGCAGTTACAAATTCATGAAATAACAGATGCAAGTTATGACAGCACAGCATAGCCTTGAACACTTGCAACTAGTGCTTCAGCCAAATGAACAAAACAAATTTGGTTTCTGCAAGCCCTAAACTTGTTTTGTGTGATCATGCATTAAAAAAGTAATAAATTGACAGTAATCAACAAATCATATGCCACCTCATCTTCCCTGTCCTATGAACACTCAGGTAATCCATTATTTAGAGTTATCAGTTTTTCAATTAGGAGAAATTGTGATTTATGTTGTCTGGTCTCTTAAAAAAGTGTATTTAACCACAGTGCAGGCCAACCTACCAATCCTACACGTATTTCTTCTTTTTTCCCATGTTACAGTTTACCACAACTATTTTTTCTTTTGGCCCTGGGCTTAATGAATATGCCCCGAGATGTAACGTATTCTTTTATTAAATTAAACCTAAGTGTATATACTAAGTTGCGACATGATTATCTTCAGCTTGACAAATCTCGTGCATCACACCTCAATAGTCAAATCAAAGCTCTAAGGTAAACAGTTTACAATGCAGAGATCAAAACATTCTGCATTTAGCATGTTCCAAGAACACTTTATCACAGAACTGATAACAGCAGCAGTAAACAACTCAAGCTCTATTTAGGACTGAAGTTATTAAAAATATGTCATCAACAATGTCGCGTGATAAACGGCGACAATAAGGGTGATGTGGGTTAGTCACCTCCTTTTGTAAATAAACAGGGTAAAAATTATCTTCTCCATGTTCGCGGCCACACGCCTGCCGCTGTGGGCGTGGCCACCGCGTAATGGAATGTCACAGTTTCGCTCCGGAGTGAACCCGAGGGGGAGGGGGTCTTCGGAGGGGTTATAGTGAGCGAGATCTACGGGGTCTACTCGTTTACTAACAGGGGATCTGTGGGTTGCGTGGGTCTTGATGAGTAGTGATTGGAGAAGGTAGTGGGAGCGGGAAATCTCTCGTTAGTGATTGGCGATTAATCACGTGAGAGAAGGACGCGTGGGT
Source organism: Theodoxus fluviatilis (assembly GCA_034096865.1). NCBI lineage: Eukaryota > Metazoa > Mollusca > Gastropoda > Cycloneritida > Neritidae > Theodoxus > Theodoxus fluviatilis. Next base: position 14,314 of record JAWQFJ010002160.1, on the reverse strand, counting down.
TTGATTGCGTCTAAGAGCTCAGTACACTTTTCCGTCGGTTGGATGGAGGGAGTAGGTACGCATCCTCTGGGTCGTTGATGCGGGAGCTGCGCGGTGTGGCTCGTTTGGGCGAAGTCTGGTCGCCCCGTGGAATTTCTCTCCGTATCAACTCTGGAAGCAGTTGATTCGTACGAGACTGGAGGTGGAGTTTTCCGCTGGCTAAGACGGAACTTCTGAGGATTTTCACCACGGCCTGGGACTGAGGTGATTATCCACCGCCATATTGCTTTTTCCACATGGGGAAATTGATTTGTGAATCTGGGTGGAAAATAAGTCTATTGTTGGGTACGGGATTCGTATTTTCTATGGATGGGGTAAATCTATAGGATCAAAGGGGTGAGTAATGAAGCTTTGAATTTAAGCTGACTCGCGGGGTGCGAGTGAAGCCTTTTTCTAATTGGGCATCGGGTTGGGATGCGCCACTTGAACCTTAAACTCGTGTATGAATGGGCTTCGCAAGGAAATGGGGTAGTTGGATTATTGGGGCGAAACCTTGTGTGTTTTAGGCTGTTGCTGTGCCCCTCTTCCTCGTTCTTCTCCTTCGGGGATCTTCGTCGTTATCTTCGCCGTCGCCGTCGTCGTGCTGCCGTCGTCACGCGATGTCTACTATGGGCGTATCGACTACTTGCGGGAGCAGTGGGCTTCCCGCCTAATCCTCTACGTTTTCACTGGTTCACCTTCCTGTTTGGTATCTTCGTATTCCACGAGTGCTGCGTCTTCTTGGTGGAGCCTTGCAGTACTGTCTTCTCGAGTCCGCACGGGTGGAACTCGCGGTCGTCGTCTCCGACGGAATGCTGCGTTTGGCCGGGAGTGACCGGGACGCGAGGCTGGGAGCGACATCTGAGACGCCGGATCGTTTCGTCAAGCCGTCTTGGTTCTAACGGCTGTTGCAAGTATCGTTTTCTCGTTCGTAGCTAGGTAGCTACTATTTCGTTGAGACAGGTCAGGACTGACAGTTAAAAGTCTAACGAAAGCCACTTTGGGTAAAGTGGGAGGGAAAGTCCGCACGGAGCGGCCTGTACAATCAGGGGAGATTGTGTCAGAGGCAGAAGGGTGAGGGGAGAAAAAAGCTAGCGTGTACATTCGCAGTGAGGCGGTGTCTTAGCGCGGCTGTATTGTCGCAGGGTAGACAATGCGACGGAAGGGGAGAGTGATTCATCAATTGATTCTTCTACAGAATGGTATTTATCGCTCTAGCTCTGAGGACTGTGGTACTCTGCCGAAGTTTGGAATCGTCTTCTAAACTGTTATTGACTTGGAGAATCGAGCGTGACGCTCGCAAGTCAAGGTAAATCTCAGGACAGACAAAAGGGGAAAGAACTTAATCCACGGGGAGGGGTTCATTTGTCTGGACACCGTTTGGCGCCAGGGGTGCGTCAGTGATAGGAATATTCACCAAGACTTCTGAGAAACTGTGTTTGGGGTACAGTGACTCGTTCCAGGGTTGGGACAATATCTTCTTTTCAGATGGACTGAGAAGGGAAGAAGTGGGTTTGGGTTATTCCAGAGATTTCTTGTGTGAGAGTGGTATGTGGTTATCGCTGTGTGTTTTTTTCTGGTTACGCGAGCTGGGGGGGAGCCACGTAGAGTCAGTGTACGCTAGCCTGGGAGAAGCGTACTGTCAGCGATGTGATGGTAAGATGGTTTCTTTCCTGTTTATTCTCCACGCGTTATTGCTGTGTTGACGTGAAGTGTCTATTTGTATGCGCGTGAATCGCGTGAGCTTGCTGTGTGAGAGGCAACTGCACGCGCGAGAGCGAAGCGGAGTGGGGCTTGCTTTGTTTACGTTTTTCAGTTACCGGTCGTCCAACCGGAAACGCCACCGCTTAGGGGGAAGCGAGGGGTAGCTGAGGAATGTGGAGGGGGTTTTGCTAGCGAGCCGCTGGCCGCTGTGTTGTGATGTAGTGCGCAGGGAGCGAGTGACTGGCTGTCGCGCCCTGTGTGTTGCTGGGTTTTTGCGCTTGTTGTGTTGATGAATTATTGGTGTTGTGAAGTGTTTTTTTCAGAGTTTGTGGTGGACTTTGAGGTGGAGTGTTGGTTGGGGTATGACTGAATTTATTTCAGTTTCTTGAGAAATGGTGGAAGGAAGAACAGATTTTGAGATTGTTGTTTTTGTGCTTTACTGTTTAACCCTAGTCACCGGTGACTTAGGCGTTCAGTTGAGATAGGGGTTTTGTATTTCTTGATTTGTTCATCCATTCCCTTACCCCAAGGGTTGTTGCTGTTGTTGTTTTGGGCTTTTCAGGAAGCAGAAGCGTGTTCCCTTGCCTGCTGACTGATTCATTTTTGCATTGTTTTGTTTTCTTTTGTCTGCTGCACTTTTATTCAGCTTTACCTTCCTCGGTGGCCTCAGACCACTAGGAAGGGTCGTTAGCCTTGAATAAAATTGTATTTGTTTTGCAAACTGATTCACTGGCCTGTGTTTATTTGACCCTGGGTCGTTTTCTTGTTGTTTGTGGTGTCCCCCCAAGGAGTGGAGGTTAGTTTAGTTGTAAACTCTTTTACTTATCAGGGTCACCTCTCCTTGAGGCGATTACATCGCGCTCTCAGGCTCTGGGAAGGGACTCGTAACTTCTAAAGTTTTTTAGATAAGTAGACACGCGACAAACAACATGAATCCATCTGAAGAAATCACGAGAGCAATAGAATAATTTAGCTGCATCACTAAAAACTGCTCTATCTACCTATTATATTTTCTAATCATCAATTATTTCAATCAGGGCTAGAAAATGTGAGGAATCTGTAGGTATCCATGAACTTCACCGAGGATTGAAAGTCTTTCTCGTCCCAACTCTCAATACAGATTAATTTCTACACAAGGAATGTAAAGTATACCAACATTGTCTCATACTATGTCAGACTCCATACAGGTCTAGTGTTCAGCCCAAAAGGCCATGCACATGTAGATCTGATTAGCTTATCAGTGTTAACAACTTTGGTCACAAAGACTGACCAACTGCCACTAACACTGACCTTATGCACAAGTTATTAAGATTTATTCAGAGATCATTTTCAGTGAGGACGTCAGAATGAATCGTTTCACTTACTTGATTAACTCTTAAGATCCTGTACCACCCACTACCGCCCACCCTGCTCAATCCTGTACCACCCACTACCGCCCGATTCCTGCTCAATCCTGTATCACCCATTACCGCCCACCCTACTCAATCCTGTACCACCCATTACCGCCCACCCTGCTCAATCCTGTACCACCCACTACTGCCCACCCTGCTCAATCCTGTACCACCCACTACCGCCCATCCTGCTCAATCCAATGTACCACCCACTACCGCCCATCCTGCTCAATCCTGTACTGCCCATAGCCGCCCACTCCATGTGGCTGTTACTTGACTGATTTTTTCTACAAATTGCATAATCCTTACAGGACTGGGGAGTGAAACATGTGAATTACTTACAAGACCTTTATATAATTTACTAATAATCAATTCTAATACATAAAAATTCACCAACACTGAGTGACTCATGAAAAAAAGGCACATACAAAATATGACAATTCACACTTTCATTCGGTTGTGGAAAGATTTTCTAGTGATGCACAAGATCTGTGCCTATCTACTTGCAAATGACATTTTGAAACAATTTTTTTAACGTCCAATTAAATTATGATACAACATCTCATCTTATATAACCACAGGTAAGCATGTACATACGCACACACAAGCGCGTGTGCATATGCATACACACACACAAACACGTGCATGAATATATATATATATATATACACACATGCATGTATGCACTCATATCTAATATTTCTCTCTCTCTCTCTCTCTCTCTCTCTCTCTCTCTCTCTCTCTTTCTCTCTCTCTCTCTCTCTGGAAAAAGAGTTGAATTTAGAGACTATTTGTCTATGCTCACGGACATACTCATAGATCATTGAAGAATTTCAAAAAACAAAATGTCAGTACTAATGAGTACTACCAAACACAGACTTGACAAGAAAAAGTCAACCAACTGTTTGATACATCAAGACCCACAAACCCAATCAACGGCTTATCTGAATGTTAATACAAGACCTTTGTAAACTGAAACGATGTAACAGGTAAGGTTTATAACTGTGAAATGGCAGTTCCTTAGCCCCTAATACATACACTTATTCCTTCATTTCTCAGTAGTGTACACTGTTATTTCCACCAAAGTACTCATTCAGAATGTTTTTCCAAAAGCACTCAGTCATTACTTACAAAACACGTGATGATGTAAGGCCAAATTCTCTTAACAAATGTATTTGGTTCAGATCCATACATGCCAGACAAAAAGGGAGAACATTTTGACGACAATAAATGCAGGAAATGGTGTCAAAATCTCTAATACACAATCCATGACAATGGAAGGCCAATATTCAAGTCCTGGCTTTGACTAGAAAAGAAAGAAAGAAAGACAAGAAAAAAAATTGATGAAATCTACATTCCTACCTTACCCAGGTCAAGTAAACAAACTTACTATGATAGAACCAAACAATATGCCTCTAACATTTAGCTCTCAAGTCTATATAAGGGTACATCAATTAAATGTGGGGGAATAAACTATGTCACTTTCGAACCTGTAACATAAATTCAACATTTCCACAAACAGCTCTGCGAGATCACTTTTTAAATCATCTCAAATACAACCACAAATTCCAAGAGTTTGACAAACCGGATCAGTGAGAACAATCATTTAGGAAAATCATGCACATCAGAAATTGAATGTTTCCATTTGAACATCACATTTGTGGGAGACTGACTTCAGAGATTTTTAGATCATCAGGGAACACTGCTCCACATTGTATCTTCTTGATAAGACAGACAGACAAGGACCTATGAGTACAGGAAGAAGACCTATGAGTACAGGAAGAAGACCTATGAGTACAGGAAGAAGACCTATGAGTACAGGAAGAAGACCTATGAGTACAGGCAGAAGACCTATGAGTACAGGAAGAAGACATATGAGTACAGGAAGAAGACCTATGAGTACAGGAAGAAGACCTTAATGAGTACAGGAAGAAGGCCTATGAGTACAGGAAGAAGACCTATGAGTACAGGCAGAAGACCTATGAGTACAGGAAGAAGGCCTATGAGTACAGGAAGAAGACCTATGAGTACAGGAAGAAGGCCTATGAGTACAGGAAGAAGACCTATGAGTACAGGAAGAAGACCTATGAGTACAGGAAGAAGACCTATGAGTACAGGAAGAAGGCCTATGAGTACAGGAAGGCCTATGAGTACAGGAAGAAGACCTATGAGTACAGGAAGAAGGCCTATGAGTACAGGAAGAAGGCCTATGAGTACAGGAAGAAGACCTATGAGTACAGGCAGAAGACCTATGAGTACAGGAAGAAGACCTATGAGTACAGGAAGAAGACCTATGAGTACAGGAAGAAGGCCTATGGGTACAGGAAGAAGACCTATGAGTACAGAAAGAAGGCCTATGAGTACAGGAAGAATACCTATGAGTACAGGAAGAAGGCCTATGAGTACAGGAAGAAGGCCTATGAGTACAGGAAGAAGACCTATGAGTACAGGAAGAAGGCCTATGAGTACAGGAAGAAGGCCTATGAGTACAGGAAGAAGGCCTAAGAGTACAGGAAGAAGGCCTATGAGTACAGGAAGAAGGCCTATGAGTACAGGAAGAAGGCCTATGAGTACAGGAAGAAGGCCTATGAGTACAGGAAGAAGGCCTATGAGTACAGGAAGAAGGCCTATGAGTACAGGAAGAAGACATATGAGTACAGGCAGAAGACCTATGAGTACAGGAAGACCTATGAGCACAGGAAGAAGACATATGAGTACAGGCAGAAGACCTATGAGTACAGGAAGACCTATGAGCACAGGAAGAAGGCCTTACTGGTGCCAACAAGCCATGCCTACAGCTCTGGCTGCAGAGGCGATCCACATTCTTATACATCGGTGTCCAGATGTGATTAACTCCGGTGGTAGTTGATCCCTTGCAAACTTTACAACACAGTTTGAGCAGAACAGGATAAGAATCCACAGTGAAGAACCTTCAGGTTAGCTGCAACTCAAAGGCCCAGCTGTTCACCGTCTGATGAGCAACCAGGAAGAGCAGTGGGTGTCATCAATACACTTCCAGCCACTCTACCAATGTCCTTTGCCCCATGGACATGGTCAACTGATTACAGGCAGGAGCAGGCAGTCATGCATCTGTGATTTCCCCCATGGCAGAGTTCACACTAGCAAACCTGACCTCCCCCAGCCAGAGACAGGTACAGTCAGTTTTGAAGAGGAATCAACTGGGAGAAATAAAGTGTTGACTTGCATTCTACAGGAAGAATGTGCTGTCTCATATGCACTGGGACTAGTAGTAGGTGCATATAGATGAAAGAATAGAGCAACTTCTAACTCTGCATCATTTTCAAAAATGGTTATCTCAACTTGAAAATGCAATTAGTTTTCAGATTAAATAGATACTGAGGTTCTGCAGAGCAATGAAAAATGGCTTCAGCATGTAAAGAAAGGGTTATTATTTTCTCTACTGAAATTATACACATTACACCTGCGGTAATATTCTTTATTTATTTAAAACTAAGAAAAATCCTTCAGCAATGCTACTTTTGAAATATTCTTTCAGTTGTACATTGCTTCAGCTTTATAGTTGAAATGGGTGCAGGAGAGAGAGAGAGAGAGAGAGAGAGAGAGAGAGAGAGAGAGAGAGAGAGAGAGAGAGAGAGACAGAGAAAGAGACAGAGAGAGAGAGAGAGAGAGAGAGAGAGAGAGAGCGAACGAACAACAAAATTATTGAATAGGCCACCGGCCCCTTTCAAGTGTACAGTGTCAGTACTTGTCAACATAGTTGAAGTATACAGTGCCAATATATTTCAAGTGCACAGTGTCAATACATGCCAATACAAGAGAGAGAGAGATAGAGAGAGAGAGAGAGAGAGAGAGAGAGAGAGAGAGAGAGAGAGAGAGAGAGAGAGAGACAGAGACAGAGACAGAGACAGAAAGAGAAAGACAGAGACAGAGACAGAGAGAGCCACCAATGGCTGAAAAGTATACTTGTTCCAGCAACATATCTCAGATCCAAATCACTCCACTCAAGGTTTTGACAGGGCACAGGATACTCCAAGAGAATACAGCATCAGTCAAGAGTAATATAAGGCTGGAGTTGCTGGATGTCCCCTCATCTGCTGGAACCCATGGCTGCTGGATTTACTGGGCCTGCTCCAGTAGCTCAGCCAGGGGCAGCCCTGACCAGCCAAAGAGGCAGGAGGATGGGTGGGAGTGGGGTTGGGAAGTGATGTGTGTGTGTGTGTGTGTGTGTGTGTCTGTGTGTGTGTGCGTGTGTGTGTGCGTGTATATGTGTGTGCATGTGTGTATGTGTGTGCATGTGTGTATGTGTGTGCATGTATGTATGTTGTGGGGTAATCAAGACTGGGTCAGATCATTCAGATCACCCTGGAATATTGCACCCAACCCATATACATAGCAACAAGTACTGGTCACCTAACACCACATCTGAGAAAACATCAAAGCACATTTTTTTAAATTATACCAGAGAAAACAACAACCAAAAAACTATCACTTGTTCACTATTTCTTCTGGCAAGACAGTTTGATATAGGTGAATAAATTGTCCATGTCAGCTTTCAAGGCAGAGAGCAAACATGTGTGAACTAGACTTTCAGCCAGGGGCTAGGACAGGCCAGTCAGTACCACACCTAGTCTGGCTACACAGTACAAGCTCCAGTTACAACCTGGACTGACTGGATTGCATAATCCAGTCCTTTTCACCTCCACCTGTCCTGAAAAACACACAAGATGACCTATCCAAATGCCATAAGTAGAAACTAACATGGCCCCTTCTGATGGATCTGAGGAAAGCCCTACATACTGCCCAAAGTTATCACTGAAAGTGGTGGGTGGCTGCATTTCCTGGAGAGTGGCAATTGGTGAGGGAGGAAATCAGTTCAAGGAAATGTTTCCTTACCCTTGCCAACAATCACTGTGCGTGAAAATGACACATGGCAGCATTCTCCATTCACATGGACAGAGAAATAGCCTGCCCTTGTTGCCACAAGCTCTCTACATTTGAGTTACCAGTGGTCTCACCTCTGGTACTACTGCTGCCTAGGTAGAAAACCAGCAAATTACTGTGATTCCTACATGACCTGAAGACAGAGCGCCCATTCAAAAGTGGCAGGTGAGACAGGAGCTGGAGACAAGATGGCCTGCCTACAGGATGTCTACAAAGGATGCCCTGACTTCAGGCGCTACAAAGGGACCATCAAAATGTGCAAGACAGAATAATCCTGCAGGGTCTGCACTGGCTGCACATTGATGTGCACCTCTACCTACAGTTCCATAAGGGACAGGGTTTCTATGCCTGTCTGCCTCAGAACATCCCGAACACAGAGCAGCTGGTTTGCCCTCAGAGCAAATACAGGACTATGCGAGACAGTTTGCCAATGCTCAGCACTATTACTGTGGAACTGTCTCCCTCTCGACACCTGTCAACATGAAACTACCAGAATCCAAACACGAAGAGACTTTGTCTCCCTCTTTTCTCCATGAACATGTGCAATGTTATGGAGCAGTCTTGTGGAATTGGTGCAATACACACAGAAGTGCCACAGGATCTAATGAAGGCATGACATGTCCACAGATCTGCAAGGCCGGGGGTAAAAAAGAAACTTGTATCGGATTACATGAAATACAGAAATGATGACCTTGCTACTGATGTCAAACAACAAAGGCTCTGTCATATGAATTTATAAACAACATTAGTGCACATGAGGTAGACAAGATGGCTAGATATGATGAGACTCTCCAAAAGGAACCATATAGAAAATGCTTTTTCTCCGGGAACCATTGAGAAGATGCCCTATGCATGGCAAGGGCTGCAGAGACTAGATAAGTAAATGGGTAAGTAAATTTATGGAAGGAACCAGTCACAAAAGAAAGAAGATGCTGTCTTGTGTAGCTGTACAAAAGATTACCTATAATCTACAGCAGTAGTCACAAGTTACCCAGTCTTATTAAAGTGGAAGACGGCTCATGCCTGTCAACATCATGAGAGAAGATTGTGGACAGGAGCTAGGGAAAGAAAAAACCTCTTCAAAAGTGCTAGAGATAAGGAACTGTGAACAGGAAAGTCTTTGTTTACTTAACAAGAGCTATGGACAAGACACACTCTCTAAAAGAAATTCTGATGCCAGTCTTCATAGAGTCTACACATGGGAGCAAGGAGATACTCCATACACAGGAGCTTTACAGTGGCAGTCCCATCAAGCCATGTTCTTATTGCCCCATCTGTTGAAACTGCAAAGAAAATATGTGACCAGCCACGACAAAACCAGTGCTAAGTCATTTTTTGGACAAAATAGGGTTTTAATAGTTTTGAATTCTGCATTCATTTCTGTTTGTTTTGATATAAGAATGAACAGTGTGAGTTAATTAGAATAGGGGTTACAGGCATTTCAAGTTGGGTACTGAAGCAGCTGTCATTTTGAAAAAACGCTCTCAGAAGATTTACCCTCTTCAGACATTAAACACCTTAGCAACGGTATTTCAAACTCCGTTTCCAAAAATAGCTGACCTTATTTTTCTTCGACATCCACAGAGCGGGAACGCCGAGAGAGCGGCCTTTCTAATGGTACATAACATGAAGGGGTTCTGCAAAGGTTTAGGTGTGTTTATTGCGGCTAAAATGAGGCAATTAACGCTAATTACAGGGAGCTTTTGAAACAATACATAACACAAAAGTCTTTATTTTACCATCAAAATATAATTTTTCTAAATGTTTCCTTTACTGGCATGATAGTTTGAACCATGTAGAATCTATTTTTATCAAAAAGTGAAAATCACCCAGATTGACCCTCCCTGCCTTTTCTCAGACTTAGCGCAAAATAGGGCCGCGCGACTTAGCACTGGTTTTGTCGTGGCTGGTCACATATCCTATCTCCAGAAGCCAGGCAAAACTCGTTTCCTACTGAAACTGGACTAAATGCCATGACTGCACAAGCAAGACACAAAAAGGTACTCTACTACAGATACACAGAAACAGACCAGTTTTCAAGAGCTTGACATAAGATGTCATGTCCATGGGATCTGAAAACTTACTACCCTACTTGCAGTACTTAACTATGCCTGATGCACAGAAACTAGTGAGAGCCAATTACATTGGGCCCTTTCAGCCAGCCAACCCTACAATCAATGGATCTGTGCTGGGGTCGTTATGCCTCTGCACAAGCCCTGTGGACTGTTAATATTAGACTGTTGTCTGTGTCAGTCACTCTTTGCCTGCCTCAAAAAGCCCATTCATGCACTAGTTCACAGCTTTGGAATGGCATGCTCTCTCTCTCTCTCTCTCTCTCTCTCTCTCTCTCTCTCTCTCTCTCTCTCTCTCTCTCTCTCTCTCTCTCACACACACACACACACACACACACACCAGAGCATCAAGACATTTTTTTCCAAAATAACCCTCTAAATCTATAGTTCATGTAGAAATCTTTATGCCACTGAGATGCACTCAGATTTACTTGTCTCAGCAAAACAAATATGTATATCAGCAATCTCATACTATGGCAAGCAAAAGTCCAGAAAGTGCATGCAGAATCCACAGGTGACAACACAGGTTAGAGGTGAGGTCAAGGGCCACGAGGTAATTCACAGGAAACTTGTGTATCCCAGCTCTTGGCAAGACCTACATCACTATCTTGGGGTGACCCCCCCCCCCCCCACCCCCCCCCCCCCCCGCCCCTCCCCCCCCCCCCCCCCCCCCCCCCCCTCCCCCCCCCACCCCCCCCCCCACCACCTCCCCCCCCCCACCCCCACCCCCCCCCCCCCCCCCCCCACCCCCCCCCCCCCCCCCCCCCCCCGCCCCCCCACCCCCCCCCACCCCCCCCCTCCCCCCCCCCACCCCCCCCCCCCACACACACACACACACGGTAGGATGGCCTCCAGTTGTCATGCCTGTCACGCTATATGAGGATGTTAAATATAGCCATGACTACCCTTTGAATGACAGACAAGGTGGTTGTACTAGATGACCAATATATCCTCAAAGGGGTAACCTTGGTAGCAGTTTCAGATCAACTGGCCACAGGAGGCTGTAGATTCATCAGGAGGTTGGCATAGTTTGGCCACTCCTGAGGAAACAAAGTGCAGCTGATAACAATGGAGAGGAGATCTGCATGGCTAAATCACTGGGCGGGGACACGCCCCACATCAACCAGGATATAGGAAAGATCTCTAGCAGCCTCCACAACTTGTCAACAATACAGGAGCCAACAGCCACATTTTGCCAGAACAGAGAAAAGGACCAACTCCCTCCCTGCTCTATCATTCCAGCCGGCAGCTCGGTAAAGCTCTGCCATTCAAACCACCTCCGAATGCCACATGAATAATTGAAAAGTTGCACTAAAAAATCTTACCAAGGCCACTTCTTGTTGTGAACCAAGCATACATTTCATTCTGTTTTTTCACTAGCCCACTGGGCAAGGACTCTGCAGTTTTCTCTAGCCCGAGGAAATGTTTACTAGCCTGGGGCGAGCATTTGAGTGGTTTGAACATCCATTAACTGGTCTGTCTTTAGAAATTTATTCCCCAGAGGAGACCCCAAAAAAAAAAAAAAAAAAAAAGAAAAAAAAAAAGAAAAAAAAAACAAAAAAAAAAAAAAAAAAAAAAAAAAAAAAAAAAAAAAAAAAAAAGAAAAAAAAAAAAAAAAGAATCATCCATTAAGAGAACACTTCAGAAAGGTCTGCTTCTCTGCATTGTGACACTGCAAAGCACCTATCAGAAGACTCTGGAATTGGCATAACATTTCATAACATACAGACTATCTCTGCCTTTTCTTTTTGTCTTTGTTTTCTTTTGTTTGTGTCAATTAGTTCCCTAACGGCCACTATATGCTGAACTCATGCATCTCAATGCTCATTACTCAGAATGGATGACAAGTATGCAAGAGATTTCCCAATAGGAACACCACTGCCTGCCACGAGGCCCCAAGAGTGAACTAACCCATGAATCATGAACACCAGAGTGCCCCAAAGTGGGGGGAAATATGCCAGGGTTATTTGGAGATCACATGCAAGGCTGCTGAAGTCACTGGTTTTTCCACCCTGGATGAGCAGGCTACTTCCCATGGGCCTGAAACTAGTTTAGCAACAGTGATGGGTTGCTCATCTGCAACAACACACACAGTGTTGAGTCATTCACATGCCACTATCATCATAGCAGGTTTCAAATTCAAGGATGGCTGAAAAAACACAAACTTTGAGTGTCCAACTAAGCTGGAAGCATCAAAGAATGAATGAAGTTGCACTGCCTATCTTTGTGGGCTAAGCAAGGCCAATAACCACAAAAATCACTCAAACTGGTTACAGTAAGAGTAAACCAAGTCTTCATTCCCCTGGTTATTTCACATTTACAAATCACTTAGGGAGAAATGTAGTGGGTCTGTTCTTACCCCCAACCACTGGGGACTGTTTCATCATCATCTCCCCAGCTAAATATACATCATTACAGTCATGCCAGTCAAAATCACTGGAGTGGATTGCAATGGAGTCATGGTGAAATACATTCTAACCAACAGTGGAATCCCCAGTTCCGCCCATCTGGTAAATGGCTAGCAGTTTGAGTGTTTGTGTGAGGCAGTTTTCCAAAAACCAGGATATGTCAACGAAAGCAACATCACAAGATGGGCTTGCCATCAGCTCCGTACAGTTGTGATGACATGCTCTCATAGTGCTCTCTCTCTCGTCTCTCTCTCTCTCTCGTCTCTCTCTCGTTCCAGTCTCTCTCTCTCTAAAGGCGGTCGATCATCCCTCGGATCAAAATCTCTCTCTCTCTCTCTCTCCCTCCCTAAAAAGCCTGTGTAAACACAGGAAACTTTATGTGGGCTACATTGATTTCAAAAAGGCTTTCGATACTGTGAAACGTCACATTTTGTGGAATATCCTTGCAGAATACGGGATCAGGGGGAAATTACTGAACATCCTGAAAGCGATATACAGTAAAGTACAGTATTGCGTAAGAGGGAATGAGGGCTGCACTGACTTATTCGAAAGCACCGTGGGCCTAAAACAAGGCTGCAAAGCCAGTCCGATCTTATTTTCATACCTTGTGAACTCGTTGGTTGAAGAAATTTCTGCCAACAGTAAGCATGGAATCCAACTAATGCCAAATACATCCGAGTTGAGTGCCCTTCTTTTTGCAGACGACATTGCCCTACTCTCAGACACGGCAATAGGCCTCCAAAATCAGCTTAACGTTCTGAAGAGGGCAGCTGATCGACTTGGGCTCATTGTCAATACTGAAAAGACTAGAGTAGTAGTATACAGATTAGGGGACACCTTGCCAAGCACGAAAAATGGTTTCTTGGTAACGAGCAGTTGCAAACAGCCAGCGAATACAAATATCTGGGTAATGTCCTATCTGCAAAATTATGCTCAAATGTAACCCAGACTGACATAGCATGCAGAGCGAAAGCAGCCCTCATGCTGTTGATCAAATCACTGAGAAAGGTATCCCATGTAACGCCCAGTGTGTTCTTTAAACTTTTTGATGCACAGATCCAAACAATACTTTTATATGGATCTGAGGTGTGGGGAATGGACGACTGCCAAACTGTAGAGGGTGTACATCTGCGTGCTCTCAAGAGTTTCTTGAATGTGTCATCCCGTACCCCAAATGACATAGTTTATGGAGACACAAAACGATTCCCCCTCTATGTGAATGCCCAAATCAGAAGTATCAAGTACTGGTTAAAAGTTCTGAAAATGAGTGAAAGCAGGCTCCCGAACAAGGTATACAGAATGATGTTACATACGTCTGAAAACTGTAGACTCTGGACATCCAAGGTGAAAAAAATCTTGAGAGACTGCGACCTTGAAAATGTATGGATAGAACAAAGAGTTAATGATGAGACTGCATTGTTGAGAAATCTGAGAGACAGGCTGACGAGCAGATTTTTCGAACTCTGGAAAGAAAGAGTACTTAGTAGCCAGAGATATTCTTTCTACAGACAATTTAAAGACTCGTGTATGACTGAACAATATCTCTACGACATAGACAAAAGAGTGTTCAGAGATATTTACGTACGTTTTCGCATGGGCATCACTGAATTGTACATCCATAAGCTAAGATATATGACAGAAGAGCTAGAAAAAGTATGTCCTCTATGCAGAGAAAAGTATGAGACGGAGGAGCATTTCCTTCTCTGTTGCCCCACATTGTACGATTTAAGAGAACGCTATATATTTCCACATCTAGACCTAAATTGTCAAAATCCGGTGAAATATTTGTTGGCATCTA
>JAWQFJ010002159.1:256332-263938 GCA_034096865.1 Theodoxus fluviatilis | reverse complement strand
GTTTTAAATCTCATTTTGTAAAGAAATAATAAACAATAATAAACAACAATTTACAGAATAAAAAGGAACAAAAATATAACTGCCGATTAACACAAGATAAAAATAGGCAACACATCACTCGATATAATCTAAATTTCTCCGGCCCGTCACGATGTTTGGATTCACATATTTTTCGTTCAAGTTTGCTTTGAAATGGGGACGACATAAATCATCATACTTGACGCTTTATAAATATGCCCGCTCAATCACTTGATGATCAGTAAGTAAGCAACGTAATCACACACTTGCAGAAGATGATTACTGTGGTGCCATAAAATTGTTGACGATTTTATAAAAAATATCGAGACCAGGAAAAAGAATGCAAATACAAACGCAATGACGCAGCGTAAGAATAAAAGTTAAATAAAGGATTTGCGCAGTCGAGAAACAGAGCGCATTTGAGCTTGCGCATATAAGGATAACATATTTTTTTTTTGCCATGATATTGTATTCGGAATTAAAACTGAAATATATTATAAACAATTTTTTTTTTGTCTTAACCATGTGCATTTTTTCTTCAATGATATTGTATTTTTTATTTCAAAGTGAATAATTATTTTATAATTTTTAATTAAATGTCATAAAGTGGTTATTGTTTAATCGTCACATACGCTTTGGTTCGAAATATTGCTTGACATGAAAAATCGTTAAGGGTGTTAAGATGAGGTAGAGCATTCCTGTAACCTTGACATGCAGGTCAAGTAATCTACTACATGTTGTATTGGTTTTTTTAGGTATCGCCGAGATTTATCAATCCTACGAATCTCGTATACATGCATATTTGCCATAATATTGGCTGTTTTGTTGATATAGTCCTTTAATAAGGTCTCGATAAATAATATCCAGCTTCTAAGGTGTTTTTTTTATTATTATCTAATATTAATTTTTTACTTTATCAAGGGAATAGCCATACGATTTAAGGAGCTCGCGGATCAGTGATCGTCACACGTAGGTGTAGCCGTAGTCTTGCAAAGTCTGAAGCCATTGATGTGACTACAAATGTTTATGCTAGTTTAGACAGACATAGTCTTCGCTCATAGAAGAGTAAGAATTGAGAGAAGGGAAGGCAGGAGGGAGAGATAGTCAAGAAAGGAGAGGTACCGACAGGTGGAGAAAGATGACAAATACGAAAAGTAAGAGAGAGAGTAGAAAGACGAGCACACGAGGGCAGGTTCAAAGGAGAGACAAGAGGAGTGACAGAAGAGAGAGATAGATGAGATGAAGTTTTCATGGTCAAGGTGATCAGGCTTCATACAGTATCGGGAGGTAGTGCGGTAGAGGAGAAGATAGAGAGCAGACGAGAGAACAGTGATGAGTGAGAGCATCGTCTCTCAAACGAGACACTCGGACCGTGTAGGAAGGCTGCTTATGCCCCTCATAGCTGGAAGCAGGTACAATCAAAGACTGGTCATGCAAATAGATATTTGATCTTACTAGAAGAAAAGAAAAGAAAAAATATTTCGGGCCGCTATTAGCACCATATATAGGTCAGTGCGGTACTATACCAATCTCAAACTCATAGCTATCCATCTGTATATACTATTCCTCACAAACGTGTGATTCAATACTGGGCACAAAGCACATACATTGCGCTAATTTGTCATAACAACAAATGAATGTTCTGATTCCCTGCTCAATCTCTGCTACCTTACAGCACAATAATTGTGAGTGAAATTGGAGTTAGCTACTGTTACCATGGTGTTATGCATTTGAGATATCAGGGATAGCTCTGACAAAATAATTCTAACTTTGTGTTTTTGTGTTTGTTGAATAAGTTTTAGTTTTTTAAACCTTGCATATTATATAACTGGTAAAGCAACTTATTATCATTTATCAGATGCATGCCAACCGCTTATCGTGTTCCTTTGCGTGAGTCCTGACGTTTTGGCATACGCACCTTGCTGACACACACAGATGCTCCTGCGCTCGATAAGACAGGCTATCAGAATCTCCGAGTAGCGTTTCAATCATCGTGGGAGGAGAGAGCCAGCGACATCTCATCGCTCACTCTCCATGACAATAGCACTTGGCTCGTCAGATGAGAGCTGGCTGTTCCCACTCTGTAGGCAATACTACCGAAGCTCGAGATAACATGCTGGCCCTCACGTCTGCATGCTACCCAGTCCGTGGGGGAAGGTGGGGTAGAAACTTCGATTCTTTCCGAACTTCGAGTAACCTGTACATTCCATACTAGCCTGATCTTTGGGCGGCGTGTCGGTGTGTGGGGCTCGGGGTAATGGATCGTGGGAGTTGACAGGTGTGGAGTGTGGGTGGTGTTTTTCATCATTGACTCAGTATATCTTCTTGCCAACCCGAACATTTTTCAAGTCATTCGATAAATAACTAACACTGCTTCTCCCCCTAGTTGCTGAGACCTGTAGAACTTATGAATAGTTATCTCATTCTTTATTCGTGCCCCATCCGAGCAGATAAGTTGTTCTGTTCTCTCGATCACTCTTCATCACAATACCAGCTGCAAGGTCCTGGATCGCTCATCCAGTCTCTTCATTAGAATGGTACTTGTGCTTTCTATGCTTCGTTCTCACTCATATGTCTTCTCTTTGCTCTTCTCGTCCTCATCAAATCTGTAAGTTTTTATTTCGAGCATATGAAACCTTTATTTGAGGTACACGTTCAATTGCATGTTAAGGGAATTAACAGTTTGCATACATGCTTCTCTCCCTGCTTCCCCAAAAAAACGTCTCTATCCTTCTCCTGACTCTTCTCAAGATGGCTCGTATTGTTGGTTCCCCCTTACTGGCATAATTAGGACAAATACGGCATGTGAAGAACAAGCAGTATCTTATTTATCTGTTGGTAAAAATCCTCAGTGTCGAGCACAGAATTGGGATGCATACAAATAAGGCGTATTTGCAGGCTTATATTTGTTTGAATGGTGAACAATTATGTGTTAGGTACGCGGTTGATTCTATCATCATTTGTGGTGCATATGTTTACGGTTTTTCTCACCAACTCAGTAAGCACGGTTAAATTTTTATTGTTTTTGTGATTTCTATGCTATGTAACCCATGGCTGTTCTTTCCTTCTGTCTAAAAAAGATCTGTGGCAAAATTTCTTATTAATTTCTATTTCTTTCCAACCATTTTTGTTTTGTTAGTATTTGTTATGTTATTACAGAGTTTTTGCTGTTTCCCCCCTCCACAGTACCTCCCCCTCCCCCGCCCCCCCACCCCCACACCCCCCCCCCACCCCACCCCCCCCCCCGCCCCCCCCCCCCCCCCCCCCCGCCCCCCCCCCCCCCACCCCCCCCCCCCCCCCCCCCCCCGCCCGCCTCCCCCCCCCCTCCCCCCCCCCCACCCCCCCCCCCTCCTCCCCCCTCCCCCAAAAAAACGCCTCCCACCCCACACCCCCCCCCCCCCCCCCCACCCCCCCCCCACCCCCCCCACCCCCCCCACCCCCCCCCCCCCCCCGTTTCTCCCTTTTCAAGATGGCTGTGTTGTTTCCATGGCAACCTAGAAAAAAATAAGCATGTGAAGCAGACATCATTTATCTGTTGTATCCTCAAGTTTCATGAAGATTGGAGCTCAAATAAGGCAGTTAGAGGCATTTGTTTGAGGGTGATTTTTTTAAACAAGGGCTGAATATACCTTGTTAGGCAGCTACCCCTAATTTATTCATATCCCTGGTAAAATAAAGGCCAATGAATTCTCTCTCTCTCTGCATCATTAGAAAGCATATGTAACTCTCTCTCTCTGCATTGTTAGAAACTATGTGTGCTGTTATAATTTTTGTATTCTGATGGCGACTAGTCTAAATAATGAACTTTCCAACTTTAGTGACCAGAACAAATTTGCCTGTTTCTCACATGATCTCCTCCTCCATCTCAGTTCAGGAATCTGGCACACAGTAACTGTAACTGTAAGTAACAATATCCCTACAAACACAAGAGCACTTACACTGTTGTACATAACGCTCGGAGTCGGACACTGCTATAATGCGCAACACGTCAAGCACTGACCCAATGTGCATTAGGATCATAGTTTTCAAGCTCATCACGATGAAAGCAGATCTATGTAAACTGTAAAGACAGGATGCCTAATTAATGCTAATGGCAATCAAATGCTGACATCGGTCTAGGTCTCGCTAGATTGGATTGATGTACTACACGGCCTATCAGCTATTGTAGACAATTTAAGGCCATCAATCGCGAAAAACAGGAATTAGTCAGAAGAACAAGTTACTATATCCCTAGTTATTTACCTCACGAAACGCATGGTAGGTCAATTCTTATCCAGCACGCACGAGGAGAAATGCCTCGCGAACAAAGAACTCCAACACCGCGAATCAAATTCGAACAGTTGTAAGACGAACCAGTAATCTCTAAATAAAGTAGTGTATTTAGAAAGATTTATCAACGATGCAAATCTATTCGACAAACATTACCCTTTTCGTATTAGCGTAGACCGTGGGTTCGTTAGGTCGCCATTTGTCCCAATGGCAATGCCACAATCATTTTCACCACATACCTCTACCAATCCCTTGCGAACTAAGAACGCAAAATCTGTTAATCAAATTTGAATCATTATGATGAAACGAAACAGAATACGTCAAACTAATTACAACGGTGCAAATTTAATCGACAAGTACTGTGTTACGTGCGTACATCTCACGTTGCCGCTCGCTTGCCCTTTGTCCTACCGCCACGATGCCATTTTAGCTACAGTTATCACAACACACACGTCCAGCAAATACTCCAAAATACAAACTTATTAACAATCCATAGAATCTCTGTTGTGCTGTTTATCTTACTGTAAAACCTTTTAAGGAAACGATCGCACGGGAGCAGCAAGTTTTACAAAAATGCTATCTCGCCCAGTCCAATCGCAAAACCAAAATGGCGAACAGTGTGCGCGGAGCAGCCACTCATTTTCGCATGTCGTAAATGTGGGTCGGATTCGGTTGCAGATTAACAACGCCAGCACAGCAAACTACATACAAATATAATATATAATTCGCATGATAGACAACCTGATGCTAACGGACTACAAACTACAGCGTTTGCAGCCATCTTAAGTTGTACGAAGAATCGTGCATGCAGCCACGGCCGACAGCCATATTGGCACGGAAAAATTATGGCTACACCACAATATTCACCTTGTTCATAACCGTGGCGATACCACAATTGAGCAACTCAGGTTAGCTCACGAACGATTCACTTGCTACGGCAAATGATACATACACTGAGAGTGACGATAAAAAGACAAATGTTGCCTTACCTCTCCTTCGATTTCAACGTCTGCGCGGCTCGCTAGCAGTTGCGGTAAACAGTCGAGGCCTCTGGGCTACGTGTTCCGCCGCCCGCCGGCGCACGATCGTAGTCCCTGCTTTCTACACTGTTCTCACGGGTTTCGAGGAATCGTGCATCTTGTGCTCGGAGAGGGATGGGAAGACTCTAATCAATACACTCAAAGTCGTAGTGGCAAACAGGTTGGACAGTGGTTACTGCTAGGCCTAGGCGGAGTGGCAGACGAACTTGTCAGTTGTCGTGTTAAGATGAGCACGGCAGCGGTGAGGCGCAGCGCTCGCTAAGACTGCTAGAAATCTCGGAATACACAACCGTCGGACAGGAAACCCACCGTTGGCCTACTGGACGCCTCCTTTTCTTTATGCGACGTGTCTTCAACTCAACGGATGGTGGTTGAAATCTGCTCCACGTGATTCCCCTGTGGGTTCGGGGTGAGAATTGACCCACCGTGTCTCCCTAACCGATTCGTAAGAGGCGACTAGGGACACCGTGACTTGATTTGCGTTTACTCTAAACTGTTCCAGTGATTTTCGTGCTTACTGGCCTTATATTGCCTACAAAGGCTGATAGGCCGTTAAACACCATCCATCCATCCATCCATCCATCCATCAGTCCATCTCTAAACGTGAATTCCAAAACGGACGGGGTTGTCTCCATTTATTGCACGGGCCGGACCAAAACTGAAAGAAGGACGGGGTTATAGAAGCCACGTTCGTTGAGAAATAACCCGTGTTATGTTTAATCAAATTAATGACTCCTGATGTACGTGTGTGCGCTGCGAGCGACTCGGTAGGAGTCGGAACACTGCAGTGCTTTACAAGTGATATAAAGATGTGTCTATTCGTGTATGCATGTGATGGCGCAGTTAGTGGACGGCTCTGTCTCCCTACTCTACTCTCAATGATGCAATTCCTCATTAACAATGCTTTTCATATTTTATTTGCCTGTATAGTGTATGTATCAAATATCACGTGCTTTAGAAATTCCCATTTTGATGTAACCTAAAAAGGGAACCGAGAACAATTCTTCCTCCAGGAAGCTTTGATAAAGTATTTATTGGGTTGGGTTGGACTGGATTGGATTGGATTGTGCCAGAGAATTCATGAAGGCGTTCGCTTTCTTCTTGATTTTGTCTTTGCTCATCCCACCAGACTTGCAGTTTTCAAGGTGATCGAATCACATCTGCCATGTCCGTTGCAGGAGATACAATCCCAACACCCGGATCAGAAAGCGTCGGATGAGATCGACTGTTGCTTCAGAAGCATACATTTCAAGTCTTAATATATTATTAGCTCTTCGTGACGTGCAAAGAGAGTAAGACGCAGATTCCTCAAACCAGAGCATGAGAGAGACACCTACATCACATCTTTCCTGTGGATGTATGTATGTTAATAGTTTTATACAGCGCCAATTACAGAACACTGCTCAAAGGCGCTGCACAGAATAACTGAGAGAAGATAAAAGTTTGAATGCATAGAGAGACTGACTGTCGGATGTCAAGCGGAAGACCATTTCACAGTCTCGGTGCTGAGCACTGAAACACCCTGTCTCCCATGGTTCCGCATCTGCTCACCAACCCCCAACTCCCACCATCATATATCACAAGAAAACACATAGGAGTTCGGTGTTATATCGTAGGGATGAACTGTATTTCAGGCAGGTGCAGATCGTGCCAAGTGAGGGTGTAGCTGAAAAAACATAATCATCAGACTTCCAAGCGAGCGCAGACCAGGTGATACTGCCACTGCAAAGGGGAATCGATAGCGTCCTTTGTCGTCTGCCTCTTCGACAAGAACTGACTGGCGCATAAGCATATACACCCTCCTGAATGATCATGTCCCGCCTATCGAAAAATCAATAACCCCTTCACACTACTTGCTTTCATGATAACTTTAAAGTTGTTTGTTAAACGTCCAAGCGTGAATTATGAATCAATCATTCATTCAGTTTCTGTAAAACTTTGTTCGAGAGCGCAGGCACGCACGATCATTTATTATTAATATATAATTATGTATAGTATTTGAGAAAATGGCATACCAGAAGGCAATTTTTGTCTTTGGTTGTTGATTGTCATTGAAGTAAGATATGTGAAAACATGCAATGTTGGTGAAAGAGGTAGGGATAGTACATCTACAAACGTAATATGGGAGATATGCCTTGTTATCTCAGTGTAACAATCAATATAGGCAAATGCTTGTGAAAATGCTTGTATCAAACGTGCTGAATACAATGGAAAATATCACGAAGCTATTTGTCGTTGGATTTGTAGCAAGTATATTTTACAAAAACAACTCTCACACG
>JAWQFJ010002159.1:251332-253832 GCA_034096865.1 Theodoxus fluviatilis | reverse complement strand
TGATAAGCTCCTCCGCAACGATTGAGTTTGGTAAGAAACACCAGAAACCAAAACCAGAATGGCGTTGATAAAAACTAGTCATAAAGTATTTATTCATGACCCATGAACGAAACTATTGAATTGTATTAATAAAAAACTAATGTAGAATGCCTTACTTAACCCAAATTGGATGAAGATGGTCGATCGAACGGATCAAACGAACTGAAAGCTTCGCACATGTGTAGCAAATTTTCGTACGTAACAGAAGGAAATGAAGGAAACGAAGCCTTCTCATTGGTCAAAAATCGTGTGTACTATGATGTATCCTTCTATAAACGTGTTCATTGACTGCGGGATGACAAAAGCTTCCTTTGTAGCCGTTTCGAGTGCGGAACAATATAGCAACACGTTTGGTACACGCATACCTTTCGTAAGTAACGCAGGGACACAACCAACGCTGACCATCAAAATAGTCCCAAGAAATTGGTTAATACCAAAAGAATAATAAAACTATGCAGTTGTATGAGTAAACTAATGAAAGGAAAAGTAATTTGAACCTTCTCTTCAACACATTTATGTACACATGTTTGGTTTCGATTTTTTTCCTCTGAGCAAGGGTGGTAGAAACGAGAGTAACGTACGCATAGGTCTTTTTATTTCGGTAGAACTACCTCTGTTTTTATTTTGTGGCGACTTTCCACTGAAATATGACTAAATTAATAATTGAAGTTGAATTATTTCACACAATCTATACTTTGTAAGGTGAATTTGCACAAGATAACAAGCATTCAAAAGTGGCGTCGCAAAATGTCCCGTTTTTCGGCGCCATTTTTCCGCTTCGTACGAGTTTAATTATTTTTTTGTGAATCTCTGCAAAGCAAAACTATAAAAACTATTGGTCATAGCATTACAAAAACATTTAAACAACCCATATAAATTTGAAATATATGCATGCTGACTGTGTTAGATAGTTTTATTCAAGTGTCTTTACCCAGACCCCCAGTTTTTGATAGTGTTAGGCAATATCGTGGACGTGCACATATATAAGAAACACTTCAACAGTATCTTCCCGTCTTGTCTTCAGCAGGCCAAGGTCATTCCACTGCCTAAATCTAAGACTGCATCAGTACCTGATGATTACCGTCCCATCTCAATTGTGCCTCTTATCTCCAAACCACTAGAAAGACACGTTCACAAACATCTTTTCTTGCATCTTGACCAATTTAACTTATTATATATCAGTTGCAATCTGGCTTTCGCTCCCATCACTCCTGCCAAACTGCTTTATCCTTCCTGGTAAATGACTGGCTATCAGCCATAAACAACCGCGAACTGTCTGGTACCATTTTCTTGGATCTGAAAAAGGCATTTGACCTAGTTGACTATTAAATTCTCCTTGATAAACTCTCGATGTACTTGAAAAATCCAACATCAGTCTCCTTCTTCCGATCGTACTTGATGCATAGAAGCCAATGTGTCTATGTCAACGGGTCATATTCCTCGAGACGATTCATAAAGTCAGGGGTTCCACATGGCTCAATTTTAGGTCCATTGCTCTTCAGCTTGTATATATATCAATGATCTACCATTGAGTATATCAAATAAAAGTATCAAATGCACTAATTTGTTTGCAGATGACACCATTATCAGCGTAAGCGACAGAAGCATAAATTGCATCCAATGCACCCTGAACATTACCCTTGATGAATTACAAAAATGGTGTTCATCAAATAGAATGGTCATAAACCCCTCAAAAACCAAGTGCATGATCCTAACTACAAGACAAAAACGTCAACGAAAACCCCTAACCACCAACCTTATGCTAGAAAATGAATCATTGAGCAAGTTTCTGAACACAGAGTGCTAGGCATAATTGTTGATGAACAACTAACTTGGGAACAACATGTCAATTCCTTATGCAAAATATTGCTAAGAACATTTTCCTTCTCTCCAAATTGAGGCATTTTGTCACCACCGATGCAAGCACAATGTTTATTCACGCACACATAAATTCCCATATTAATTTTGCATCTGTTGTATGGGATGGCTCCATGGCAGTGCACTTGAACAAAATTAAATCACTGTACAGACTAGCTGCCAAGCTTATCATTTCCAACTCAACATTGTCTACAGATGAAAAAATAAAAAAATCTTGGCTTATTACCCTTCCAAAAACACCTCGTCCTCAATAAATTCACCCTTTATGCACAAACTTGCTCATTCACAAGCACCGAAGTATCTTACTGATCTCTTCATTTGTCCCCAAACAAGCCATTCACTATCTCGCAACACTTTTATTCTACCACAACCTAGAGTAGACATTTTCAAAGGCAGTATTATATATTCAGGTGTTATGATATGGAATACACTCCCATTGCACCTAAGGAACAATACTTCCATGAAGTCTTTTATAGCATCCATATGTGATTATCTATTCAGATGATCTCACTGCTGTCGCCTGTACATATGACACGCATTTGCTTGAACTTGAAGACTCACTGAGCTGACAGTTGTCAAAGGC